>LPNX010474480.1:218150-351169 GCA_001517045.1 Pseudotsuga menziesii
AACATAAAAAAATTATTCTAACCATCATTTTTTTTTGTTTGGAATGTTTTGTATACATGCAAATTTTTTTTGTTATAGGGTACAACAATGGCTTCACGAAATGAAAATGAGGATCCACTTGAAGAAAGTGTACCAACACCACACACAACGCAACTAGAACAAGAACATTTTGAAGCTAGTCAATTTCTTGAAACAATGAGGAATTTGATCGTAGAAATACATAGTTTTAAAGAAAAAAATGAGCAACTAAAAAAGGCCCAGGAAAAACAACAGGAAATCAACAAGATTTTGTTACAAATACTGGGTGAGAAAAATAATGGGAAGGAGCAACGAACTGAGACAAAGAAGAACTCGATAAATTGAGGGGATGCTAAAGGAAATGGTAGCTCCTCGAATGATACACAAGGGTTAGAAAATCAGGTCAAACTTGCTGGAGAGAGAAAATTCGACCATCTGGAAGGGGAGTTTAAAAATATCAATCTAGTCAGCTTCGACGAGGAATCAAAGACCAAAGAAGAAGGAGAAGCTTGGCTGCTGGACATTAAAAAGTACTTCCAGATTTACAATTACTCCAACAACATGAAGGTAAGGATGGCAGTCTACAACCTGAGGGGGAAGGCCAATATTTGGTGGCATGATATAAAGATTTCCCATGGATTAAAAGAGAAGAACCTAGAATGGTGAGAGTTTAAGAAATTCTTCAAGAAGAAGTATATATCATAAAGCTATTATGAGAGAAAGACAAAGGAATTTTATGAATTGAAACTCAACCAAATAACTATGGAAGACCTCATCAATAAATTTCTAGATCTGCTACGGTTTGTGCCTTATATTAAGGAAGAAAAGGTGAAGTTTCAACGATTCTTAAGTTGTCTGTCGCAGTATTACAAAGACCAGATTGAGTTCGATAAACCAAAGACCTTATATCAAGTGCTAAGGAAGGCCAGATTATGTTTTTAACAATATAAGCAAAGAAACGACATATCAAAGATATGGAAGGATAAGAAACAGAAAAATTTCAACCAGCGGAAAAGGGCTTCCAACCACAACCCTTCAGAAATATGCCAAGGAATCCGCAAGGAAATTCCTACAACAAAAATGAGCAGTTTCAACAGAAGAGTAATAAACCTGTGAAGCTTGGACCAAAAGGCAATGTTGGAACCCCTAAATAACCCCTGAAGTGTTGGGAATGTGGAGAGACCCACTTATGAAGGAATTTCCCACTCCTCAATGAATCAAATAAGGTTGTCCACAACTTGCAAGAAGATTCCATTGTTGGGAAAGTTGGCAAAAGTTTCCACCGAATTAATGCAACCCTTGAAGATCGACATGAAGATAATCAATCTACTATTGTAGAGATTGAAGGTACTATTTCTAACCGAATGCTTTCTATACTAATATTTGATCCAAGGGATAATTTAAGTTACATCACCCCTAAAATGATGGAGAACTGCTAGCTCGCCAAGGTAAGGTATGCAAAACCTTGGTCAGTCCAACTGGCCATTGGAGCGAAAAGGAAGGTAAATGATTTCATTGCTAATTGTGAATTTAAAATACAAGATCATGTGACTGGGATCAATATGAATATTTTGCCTCTAGGGTCATATGATATGATTATTTCCATGGAGTGCTTAGAAAGGTATACAGTAATATTAAATTGTTTTTATAAGACCTTTACTTATGTGGTCGAGGATCAAACTATTAGGAAGGTAAAATGTATTAGTAAACTTGTCTCACTAAGACAGATATCTTCCATGCAATTAAATAAGTGTATGAGGAAGGCTATAAGCTTTATGTAGTGCGGGTCATTGACCCGCTCCTTAATGAAAATCCAACACATGTAAGGTATCACCCAGTTTTAAGTGAATTTATGGATGTGTTTCTAGAAGACATACCAGGACTACCCCCTCAATGAGAAACATATTTCTCTATTGAGATTGTACCTGGGTCTGCATCGGTATCTAAAATACCTTATCGAATTAGCATCCCTGAGTTAACCGAATTGAAAGTTGAGTTACAAGAATTTATAGATAAGGGTTATATCAGACCTAGTGTGTCACCTTGGGGAGCACCAGTTTTATTTGTCAAGAAAAATGATGGGACTTTACGACTTTGCATAGACTACATACAACTAAACAAAGTAACCATTAAGAATAAGTAGCCTCTGCCTCAGATTAATGATCTGTTCGATCAAGTAGGGGGAGATACAATATTCTCCAGGTTAGATTTGCGTTCGGGTTATCACCAGATCAAGATTAAAGAAGAATATGTTAATAAAACAACTTTCAGGTCCCGATACAAGCACTACGAATTCATAGTAATTCCTTTCGGCTTAACCAATTCCCCAGCTTCATTCATGTGTCTAATTAATAGTATATATAACAAGTATTTGGATAAGTTCATGTTAATTTTCATTGATGATATCTTGATCTACTCCAAGACGGAAGAATAACATTAACAACACTTGAGAATTGTACTATAGACCTTAAGAGACCATCAATTGTATGCTAAATTTAAGAAGTCTGAATTCTTTAAGAAATAAATTAAATACCTAGGTCATGTCATCTCAGAAAACGGGATTGCGGTAGATCCACAAAAGATAAAGGCTATTTCAGAATGGTCAGTTCCTTGAGATGTCACTGACATTCGATCCTTCATGGGACTCACTGGTTACTACCGGCATATCATCCAAGGATTCTCAAAGATAACCTATCCCATTAAATCCTTTCAAAATAAAGGAGTAAAATTCGCATGGTCGTTGAAGTGTCAGGAGAGTTTTGAAAATCTAAAAAGATTATTAACCATGGCTCCAATATTAAAGGTGGTTGACCCCTATAAAAATTACACAGTCTGTACATATGCTAGTAAGGAGGGATTGGGGGGAGTGTTATCTCAGGAAGGAATTTTTGTATGTTACGAATCTCATAAATTGAAAGAACATAACGAAATTATGCAGTACATGATATCGAATTGACAGTGGTAGTGCATGCCTTAAAAATGTGGTGTCACTATTTGTTAGGGAAGAAGTTCCCTTCATTGATACATAACACCTGCGTAAATAATTTGTTTACTTAGCCTGGACTTAAGGCTAGGAAAGGAAGATGGATGGCCTTCTCAAGTGAATTCAATTTTGAATTAAAGCATATCAAGGGTAAGGAAAATAGAGTGGCTGATGCACACAGTCGAAGAACTCATGAAGTGTATGAAATCACTATTAGCCAACCAGAAAGTGATCTGTTGAGCAGAATAAAAAAGACTAGTACACAGGATGTTGAGTATGTAAATTTACTGAACAAGCTACAAAAAGATGAGGTAAATTCAAATGGGACAAATTTTGAAGTACCCGAGAAAGGGTTAATTCAGTTTAAGGGGAGAATATACATACACCAATGGAAAATGAGAGATTTGTGACCACGGTACTATTAAATTGAGCACATAGATCTGTGGACAAACACACAACTCACATGATAGATCACACAATTTACTCAGTTATTGAAGAATGAAACAATGCAAAAATGGCTAGTAGCTATGAATGCTTTTCATTAATCAAAGAGTAATTAGATAATAATTACAATGAAGTACAATGGCTTTAATAGCCACAAGAAATTCGAATCCACATGAGGAAATTCGAATTGATTAGACTCTACTTGACTGTAGGTAACAAAGACCTTGTCTAAATCACTATCGGAGGACTCAATAGTAAACTGACCTTGTCTAAACCATAACCGGAGTTCATCATAGTTCTAAAACACAACTCAAGTGTTACATTTAGTGTTGACTAAGGCTAACTGACTGTGGTAGGTGAGAAATGCGCCCCTCCTAAGTGCAGCCAAGTAAACCTAGCGCTAACTAAATGTAGAGGACTAGAACTGAATGTAACTGACTCCTAACCTATCTTGACTAGTCATCAACTGAACTGAACTGACTTTGGTTGGTTTCGGCACTCCCAGTGGCTCCTAAATTGTAGGGATTGGTCTAGGAGGCTCCTAAACTGATGCAATTAAGTGCAATCAGTGGAATTAAGCCTCAATTAGTGTTCCCCACACTTTAGTAACTGAAACATGTGCCCCAATTAGTCCAAGTGGACCCAATGGTGTTAATGACTATAAATAGACTGGATGGACTCCCGATTTAGACATGACTCCCGATTTAGACATATGACCAAATTGGACAAGGGAGGATTAATAATCCTAACACCCCCCCTGAATGCTAACTTGGACAATCTCTGGGCCCTGGTAACTAAGACCATAGGTCACCCATTACACCCATTACATCAAGTAAAGTAAAGTAACTACTAAAAAACAAGGTGCTGGGGAAAAACCACATGGGAAAAAATCGCCCCCTCTAATTAAGAAGGTAGAATCAGGATCAATCTGGTTCTTTTGTGCACAGGTATTCTGGAGCCTAGAATGTGAACCTCTCCATAATTATGTCTGGAGGAATATTCATCTTTGGAAGAAGAATGATATGCTCAACTAAATCAGAAATATAGACAGCTGCTGGATGAACACTGGACCCATGTAGAGCAACTGAAGTCAACTGATAAGTGAGAAAAGATTCTTGAGGATTCAGGACATGTGAGGAACACTCAAGAAACTGATATGTTGCATCCATGAACAGAAAACCATGAGTGGTAAGAACAGCCCCAAGTGTTAGGAGCAAGTGTCCAGGCGGATGCAGAAAATCTTCCTCTTTACCTGTTCTGTTAGGAGATGAGCATGTGATCAATGGTAGAGAAGCATTGGGACTGTTGAGAGCGAATGCTTGAGCTCCATAGTCTGATATAGCTTCTGAAATAGCTAATGAATCACATAATAAAATATCAGCAACCTCATATGAGTAAACTAACACCAAATCCCCATCAGCAGTTTTGAAGAGAAAGTGCGGTACTTGATTTTTCACACCGAAATTGGTGAGAGCAGCTACAAGCATGAATGAAGGCTCTTGAATTTTAAAATATGAACCAAATAATATCAGATCAGAAAGTAAATCAGATCTAAACAGGTTCAAAATAGATCCAAAACTGTGAAATGGAATCAAATCCCCAACAACAGTTTTGTAGGAGACTTGCGGTACTTGTTTCTTCACACCGTTGATGAGAACAGCTACAAGCAGTACTGAAAGATTATGAATTTGATATATTAAACCAAGAAATATCAGATCAGATCTAAATAATATCATATCAGATCCAATAAGGTCAATATCAGATTCAAATAAATGGTTAACCGAGACGGTGGATGCACAACTTTCTTCTTCTTCAAAATTCTGAATTTTGGTGCATGCAATCCTGCAGGAATTTGTTGGAAAATCTAGATCATGGGGAGCGAATGGATCACTCTGGTAATCTGATATTTCTTCCAAAATATCCAAGGTATCACATATTTTCACACCATCAGCAACATTAGAGAGAGAAAAATAAAATTTCTCTTCACTTTCAGAAGCAATTACTGGTAAATTTTGCACAGAATTCAAAGGAAAATCACCGATGAATGTTTGCATGGAAGTGTAGCAGAATTTTTCTTCAATATCAGAGATTCGAATGTCTTCTTCTGTTTTATCAATATGAGAAGATGAGATATCAGAGATCTCATGAACTTCCGGAGCATCAGGAGAAGGAGTCACTGCATGGAGATTGTCTTCAATTCAAATTGACTGTGTAGAAGCTTCTACTTCTTCTTCATCTTGAACAACTTCATCAGAGAGAGTGGAGGCCAAGATTTTTGGATCAAGAATGCTTATGGTGCTGGATGTGCTCTCCAAAGTGCTATTATGATCCTCATCAATCATTCCAAAGGTTATTTCCAATCTTGTCCAGAGTTCTCGTGGATCTTTAATAGATCTACTAAGGTAGCGCAAGCTAGGAGAGAGAGCCAGTTTCATTATTTCAAAATCTGCATCCTTTGCATTTAACTAGTCATTTTCACTCTCAAAATAATTTCTACCTAATCCATTAGACACCCAAAAGATATCTTGTCTATTCAGAAATACAATCATCTTCACCTTCCATTCATTATAGTTCGAGGATCGGGTGAGAAGAGGAACTGATGAATTCATTTTGAAGTTGTATCTGCAAAACAAAAAACAGGGCACCGTAAGGTTGGACAGCCTGCAATTTTGGAATTTTCTTCACACCTAGCTTAGTTAATCAAGCAAGCTTGATCAACAATTCCTTTGCTTGGGGTATTAAGTGGTAAATTCTCTGCTTTTGGTGCAGTGCTGGAAGGAGCAATTTTGCTCAAAAAATGATCCAGTAGGAGATCTGAGGAGGAGAAGTGCCTTGTCCACCGAGGCTCTGCTACCATATTAAATTGAGCACATAGATCTATGGACAAACACACAACTCACATGATAGATCACACAATTTACTTAGTTATTGAAGAATGAAACTGTGCAAAAATGGCTTGCAGCTATGAATGCTTTTCATTAATCAAAGAGTAATTAGATAATAATTACAATGAAGTACAATGGTTTTAATAGCCACAAGCAATTCGAATCCACATGAGGAAATTCGAATTGATTAGACTCTACTTGACTGTAGGTAACAAAGACCTTGTCTAAATCATTATGAAAGGACTCAATAGTTAACTGACCTTGTCTAAACCATAACCAGAGTTCATCGGAGTTCTAAAACACAACTCAAGTGTTACATTCAGTGTTGACTAAGGATAACTGACTGCGGTAGGTGAGAAATGTGCCCCTCCTAAGTGCAATCAAGTAAACCTAGCACTAACTGAATGTAGAGGACTAGAACTGAATGTAACCGACTCCTAACTTAGCTTGACTAGTCATCAACTGAACTAAACTGACCTTGGTTGGTTTCGGCACTCCCAGTGGCTCCTAAATTGTAGGGATTGGTCTAGGAGGCTCCTAAACTAATGCAATTAAGTGAAATCAATGGCAGTAAGCCTCAATTAGTGTTCCCCACACTTTAGTAACTGAAACATGTGCCCCAATTAGGCCAAGTGGACCCAATGGTGTTAATGACTACAAATAGACTGGATGGACTCCCGATTTAGACATGACTCCCGATTTAGACATATGACCAAATTGGACAAGGGAGGATTAATAATCCTAATAGAGACCAAAAAACTTGGTCACCACAGTTTTTTTAAAGGGATAAATGACCAATTTTGGTCACGAGATAAAAACTAAACTAAAAAAGACGAAGAAAAATGACCCAATTTGGTCACAGGATATCTAGACTAAAAACGACCACATAAGAATTAGTCATTTAATTGGTAATTTTTGTTGTGTCACTCCAACAATGGAAAAAATTACAATTTTGACAATGAATTTGTACATTTTACTAAATTCTAACACTGCAGATGGATTCAGAGAGGAGGTCTCCAAATCCATCTACAATGTTAGAATTTAGTAAAATGTAGACTGCCTCATGTGTGACAGCTCAACTATTGACACCAAATTAGCTATCATGAGGATGTCTTAGCCGTGAGCTAAATTGGCTTACCATATATAACATGAAATATGGATTGATCCTCCTCAAACTGACTCGATCCATTCCCATTACTAGTGGACATCATTACACTACATTATTTCTAATTATATTTTTAATCAACTTATATTTATGTAAGTATTTATCTTTATTTAAATCACACTATTATACATTATAATATAAGTATTTACATTATTTAAGTCCGGAATTGCTTTTACCGCTCTAAAATGATTATTAGAGCGAATACAGATTGACAGATTTGGTTTATTTCATCATATATTCTAACTGAATTTGACAAGATAGATAAATCTGGTGACATTTCTTAGGGAAGATAAAATCCATGGGCTACAATGGCAGTTCTCTGGGTAAACCCTCTAGAATTGGCAGTATTTCCTCCTCATTAGACAATAAGCCGTCTAAATTTGATAGAAGATCAACCATTTGCATTGTAGGGAAGTTTAAGAGCCCTGCATAGCCATGCAAACATTCCCTTCGAATTTTGGACCAGAAAGTGGCGGTCAAGGGGTTTTCTGATGCAAATGACAACAATTGTGTTGATATACTCTTTTCCAAGCAAGAACACAGATTTTAGTCCATTGACCTTGAAAGCTAAACTAACATGGGATTTGACTCAAAAAATGATGATGATGATGATGATATTCATTTTGTAGGACATGGGATTTCTAGTAAATAAAGTCGACCCAAGAGAAATGACTTTGAATCCTTTGAGGCCGATACAGATGGAACTCTCATTCCAGGTACCCAACAAAATTCTGCTTTTAAATTTGTTTTGACATATATATTGTTTACAGATACTTATATCAAGTACACAATTTTTTGTTAATCAACCCACCAAAACGAGATTTGAAAATACAAACCGCTTTATCAAAATATGATGGAATACCAATTTAAATAAATTCTCAATGTTATAAACTAGGAAGGTTTCAAGGCAGACATATACATATTCAAAGGAAACATTTTGAGCCCTTCTCTATTATTTTTAACTAAGGAGAGGTTGGTCTTATAATCCAACATCCCACTACACCAAAGTTAGCGGGGTCTAGCCTAAATGCAGTTGTACCCCCACGACGTTGAGAAAACAACATGCCTTGAGGGGTGGAGCATGCTCTCTTGGGTTTGAACCTGGGTTGTCACTATATATATAATTTTAATGGAAAACCACCCAATAGAAGGAAAACATGGAAATCAATTCACTCCACCCTTCTACATTCTTCAATGAAGAATGAGGTCTCTGGCACCTATTCCAGTGCCATTACTTCCCAAAGAGACATCCATGATTGACCCAAATATCAATATCAATAGCCACATCAGACAAGCCCAACATAGGGGAGTAGAATGCCTGACAGGATTTAAACTTGGGTTATTGTCACAACAACCACTTGAAGTTACCATTAATTTAGAGTTGGAGGAACACCCACCCACATATAGATTAGAGCTTGATAAGAGGGATTTGACTCTTTACTGTCACAACAACCACTTGAAGTTTCCATTAAACCAATACCAGAAAGACACCCATACACCCATACACATATAAATTAGATCATGATCCCTATGATACAAGCTCTTTACTTTCGATCAACCTCTTAAAATGTAATAAGCATAGAGACTACTACTAGTACATGGAGACTAAAAACTGTTAAAATGTAAGTCTCTGGTCATATTTTTTCCTTTCTTCAAACTTCTTCTACTTTTCCTTTCTGTTGAATGAAAGGCCACTTAATGAAATTCTTCCTTAATACTTCCATCATGGGAATCAAATTTTAATTAACAAATGTAGTGCACCAACTTACAAACATATTTTTGTAAGGTTTTCTTGCTTGTTTTCCTTCCTCTCTCTAGTTTTTATTTGGTGTGTATATTAAGTTAGCAGACTTGAGTCAGAGATACATAATGGTTGACTCTGAAAAAAAAGATTCAGGAAAAATGACATTTTTCATGAATATGAAAGTTTACAATGTCCTTATGTCGAAAATTATTTGTAGTAATTTGTTTCAAAGAACATAGATGATATTGAATACTTGTAAAAAGCCATATATTCTGGGTCGTTGAGATTCTTGTTGTGTTGTGCTGTGGAATCGACTAAAAAAGAGGAAAAATGGTTTTTTTTCCATGCATATTTTTATACATGATAATTGAGCCTGATTCAAGAGCTGCAAGAGTCAAACTTGTGTAGTCAATCAAACTCACATTTGATCTTGACTTGTAAAGCAGAGTCCCATCTTGGAGAAGTTTTCTAAGAGTAAAGTAAGACTTAGGAGTTAACTCCTACTTAGAAGAGTCTTGAAATATTCATATGTTTAGATAGGGTAAATTTTATCCTTCACTCTTTTTTGCATTAGTTAATCCCCACTATCAAAGGTTTTAAGTTGAGAAGAAGCTCCCTTTCACTCAACTTGTTTCTTTCTCCCATTGTTAATCCCCTGATTGTTTTATTTCCTATGTATGATAAATGACTCTCTTGTGCTGCTTTCTTGGACACGTGATCTTCCTCTATGTGAAAAAAATTACAAGGATTGATAAGGCTTTGGTTATTGATTTTATTTGTAGTTTCTTTACTAATATTCTTTCCTTTACTGCCTATCTTTTATGCAACTTTTATCCATGGTTGGTTTCTAGTACAATTTTTATTTTTACCTATTTTAATCATTTGTAGAAATTAATAAAAAAATTTCTTTCTTGTATCCGCTTCTTCGATCACTTTTGAGAAATTGCACAACAAATGTCCAGTTCAAAAACTGACCTTTCACAAAAGGGTACATTCTCATCATTTAATGATTTTCGTTATGCAAGTTCAGGAGAATGAAATTACGAAGGTACTCAACCCATTAATGACATATATCCAAATCCACATGGATCTTGGCATATTGGTCATGTGTTTCTCCTTAGTTGTTTGGGAGATTACTATCAGTTTCTAAAATGCATTTCAAATGTATTTTGGTTGCAAAAGCATTGTAAAGTGTCATGGATTGAAGTTTTAGGGCTAGGTATTCTTGGGTAAAATTGGCCTGCGGAGAAGTCATCATTCTTCTTTGTTCCAAATGTTGTTTTGAATTATCCATGCGAAATAGGCCTAATCATGAAGAGTTAATGCCAAGAATACCATTTCATTCATAATAACTTGTTTAATGTATGAGGACTATATTTTCATGGAAAACAAGTTGGTTGAGTCATTTACGTGTTGTTGTGGAGCTATTATTGCCCCTAAAGAAAATATTAGTAGTACTGGTCAAATATTCAATGTCTTTGGTGCCTCTTTTATTTGCATTCAGCTACAACTACTCATGGTTCTAGGAAAAAAAACTTAAAAAGGAATGGAATATTAGTAAAGTATCTAGATTGTAAATTAAATTCCATCTCAGGTTTTGATGGGAGCCACAACAACCTTTAATCTACATTTCTACCCATAGTTATTGAACTAAGGATTATGTTGCATCCTTTCATAGTTTTCTTGAGTAGTACTCTATGTTTCCTATGTCATAACCTTTTAACATAACATCAAATACTCATTGGAAGGGTAGAATTCCATGGTCACTTTGTACATTATATTGAAACACCATCCCAGAACATTATCCCTCAACTCTGTAAAATGTTAAATGAAATGAATTTTGGGATTCTCTAAAATACATAATATGCATAGCATAGTGAAAAGATTTGAATATGTCTTAGGATATTTATTGAAATCTTGTTGTAGACCTTAAAGTTGGATTGTAAAGCCACCAATGGGAGTTTTATGCCAAAACTAATCGAAAGGAGTTGGTATTTATATGTCATGTCTTTCCTTTTTAGTTGTAATGGCCTTGAAGGATAAAGTGAAGGCATTGATTTAAATAGATGGGTAGTCAAGGAATGATCTTCCATCTGCAAACATAATCCAGTTTGTTTTGGACTCTAATTATTTCAATTGTTGACAAAAATTGTACAAATATCCTTTACTTGACTTCCAAAATCAATCAAAGCATCTACTACAAAATCTCGACTTCCTCACTAGTGGACAAGGTTTTGTATCCAAAAAAATTGTGATGTTATACACACTTTTTCTGGAGATTATAATCTTCTTAAATATAAAATAATCTCATGTTTTCAGCGATATTGACGAATTCCTTAATCAACATAAATAATATCTAATATAGTCTATCCTTTTCTTTAATAATTTGGTTATATATTCAATTTTGTATCTTCTGTCTTTGTTTTATTGTTTCTCCTTTGCAGAGGTAACTTCATTTTGTTTTAGAGATTTCTCTTTTCCTTGTCCAATTCACCCACTTTTGCTTGCATACTTGAAGCCATTTTGCATGAACTATTTTGCTCTCCCTTTTTTTTGCGGGATTGTATGTTTGTAGTTTTTCCTTGTTGGACTGGAGAATTTGTTGGGTTTACAAACTCTATTTCAGAATTATGTTGTTCTATATCTGAACATGATTGTAGCATCCCTTGAATGATCTTACTAGCATTTTTCTACACAATGTATCTGCTATACTGATTTCGATTTTCTTTATCTTAAAATTAGCACTAGTTTCCATTCACATTTTTCATATAAACTTTTATCACCCCTATTTGTAGTTTTAACATCCTAACTCTAGGAAATTCTGTCTAATGACCCACAGGCCCATGCAATTCACAAACCATCGCAACAAGAATAGAAAATGGTATCTGTTGTGACCGTGACAATATTGATTTTAATTCTAACATTTTTAAAACTTTCTGACCATGTCATACCTATTGTGATGTAGAATAGGCGTCTTGTTTGTGTTATTTGTGTATGAAAATTTGTTCAGTTTTAGATTTTCAGAACTCGTATCTAATTGGTAATATTCTCCTTTAGATTTGACCAATATTTATTCGATGAATATTCAGTTTTTACCCATTGTGATTCAAATTGAGTTGTTCAAGAAAAAAATTAACATTTCCTTTTGTAGGAATAAAATTCTCAAGCATTACAGAAGAGGGAGATGAACACACATGGAGATGATGAAGGCAAAGCTTCCAAGGGTATTTACATCGTAGAATTCTTTGTTCATTTGTGTTGCAAGGACAAAACATGATTAGTGTAACAGATTTTAGATGCTTTTGCAAGCTGGTGTTTGTTGGTTTCTTTTTTGTTTGTTTATGTCACTCCCACATGCAAAATATTTAGTTTCTTTAAGGTTTCTACGACTAGGAAAGTCTAACTGGTTGTGGTTCCATTTTTTGAATTATGTTGGATGGAAATGAGGAAAACTTACAAAAATTTGAATTATAGAAAGAGCAACTGTCAAGTT
Organism: Pseudotsuga menziesii; assembly: GCA_001517045.1. Lineage (NCBI taxonomy): Eukaryota > Viridiplantae > Streptophyta > Pinopsida > Pinales > Pinaceae > Pseudotsuga > Pseudotsuga menziesii. The sequence goes on from LPNX010474480.1 coordinate 230,883, forward strand.
CAATTGCACCTGCAAGAGCTTGAAGGCCCAAGTGCCATTGTTGAATCTACAGTAGAAATTAGGATCCCAGTCAAGTACATATTCCTCTTAGTATAAAGTCCTTGATCCATGTGCTATTGCAAAGTTTATGTGATTGCTGCACATGTCAGAAAAAAGCATATATGATGGAAGAGGGAGGGATTTTATCAGAGAGAGAAACTATTTCCACTATCTTTTGTCATATAATCAGAATTTACAATCCATTTTTATTAAATAGTTTAAATAGATTACAAATGTATGCACGCTTTGTATTCTCAAAGGCACCCTTTATATTCTCAAAGGCACCCTTTATATTCCAAGACAATACTGAACCTCGTAGACATCAAGTACCTATTTGAGGACTACAAATTATTGGTTGTATCCTATAAGGATACGACCAACAAAGATCACACAAGTCCCACTTCAATCCCATGAAATTTTCTAGGGGAGAAAACAGACAAATTGTGTACGGATTGTAAACAGATATCCTTTGTTGCGAAATTCCCTTCACCATAGCCTCAAACTCCAACTCAACTTCAAAAATTGAGGTGTGCAACAGGCCAACTAGAATAAATAAGGGCTTTATTGTGTACTGAGGCTGCTTCATTAAATATTCATCCACCTCATCATCGGTGGTTTGTATTTCTCGGGCCTACTTTTCTCAGGTGTCCAGGATGGTTTTGAATTTTGCGTACATTCGCTCGATTTTTCCCTGCAACTCCTCAATAATCCTGTTCTGGTACTGAATGAAAAGATAGAATGAAACTCAAAGGACAAAAAACCACCGCATAGCTACGCCAAAATGTCATTCTTGTGCTGATATATCACTCGTAATGTCAGGCACAAGAAAGATGGAATTATTTAAAGAATGCAAAGACATATTTGGAGAAAGATGGGTTATTTTCGAGTCAATTATGCATTGATTATATTGGGAATCGTCTTTCTCTCTCTGTTGTGGAATCCCATCTCTGTAATAGTATTCATCATCATGTTCATGGAGTGGGGTTTTTGTTGTTTTGTCATAGACGAACCCCTAGTGGTGTTTGGCCGGACCTTGAAGGAGGAGCTAGTTATTGAGGTTTTGAGTGTAGTGAAATTCATGGCACTTATGTTGATACATGACACCATGGACTTCTTGATTGAGCTTCTAATTGCCTTATATTTACTTGAGTCAATCTTAAGGGAGTTAGGTATATAATACAAATATGGAAATAAACTTGTAATTGTGTGTGATTTATTTGTTTCGTAAACCATTGTGCATGCTCATTTAGAATACTGGTCTTATTTTCCACATTCAGATTATTGGAAAGTTAATATTCATATGTTATTTTTCTTGTTTATCTAGATAATGCTAAAACAATGCTGCAAATTTCATAGGTGTTGAAGCATGAATGGCCAGGCAGATGGCCTGGATTTATTCCTGATCTTGTTTCAGCTGTTAAGAGTAGTGAAACAATAGGTGAAAATTACATGGCTATTTTGAAGGTGGGGTTTTAACAGTATGTATTAATAATATGATTACTTGTATCATTCTCTTTGATACTTAAACTATAAATGTTACCAATATTTACTTATAATGGGCATACACTGCTTATTCTCAGCTTCTCAGTGAATAAGTTTTTCATTTTTCTCGTGGAGAGATGCCACAACAAAAAATAAAAGAACTCAAGCAGTCATTGAACATGTATGGTAATTTGTTTTATGTGTCCCTTTGAACATGATATTGTATTATGTTGTGTTTATTATGTGCTTTCTTGAGACCCATTGTTTCAAATGATGCATAGAGTTTTTTGGATATGAAGGGTTGATTCTCATACTTATACAACTAGATACTTCAAGTGGACAGTTCATTATGTAGTTTGTGAAAATGGAAAAATGAGTGCTAATAGAATCCCGAAAATTTCTCTCGTCACTTGATATAGTTCAGAGGGCCTTTTAATGAAGGAATTAGTCATTGGGTTTTATGTAAACTGAATTATATGATTTCATGTTCTGGAGTCAATTTCAGCTCATACATGAGTTATGTCTTTATGTATTGTCGATATCCCAACGACCTGAACTTATAAGGGAAAGTTTTTCCACACTCCATGCTTTTTTATCATGGATTCCTCTTGGTTATATTTTTGAGTCTCCTCTAGTTTGCATCTCATCCATTATATTAGTATTTGTGTGTATTCCAGACTGTTTGATCTTATGTATTATATATAATGTAATATAGATTTATAGATTGAAGATAGGCACTTTGAATGTGTTGAGAATACACTTGTTCTTAGTTTTTACCACGTATCTCAATTTTTCTACTGTTGTGTAAGGTTGCTAACCATATGTTTCATTTTTGTTACTTTGATTGTTTCAACTTGATACTTTACTAAATCTTTTCCCTGGGGAAGCCTACAAAAACCTGGCTTTGTAGTGCTTAACAAAGGCATGCCTTCGTAATTCATATTTATTATTTTAATTATTAATGTATATGAATTATTCTGGTTACTTGTGTCCATCAAATATCAATTTCCTTTCCCATATCGTAGATGCATGTTTCTCCAAGTTCATTTGTTTTATTTAGCCAACTTTTATCACTGATTAGTGATTGTTTGGCTCAGGTTGCAGCGCTAAATTTCAGATTTTTTTATGATGCAAAATTTGTTAGGCTTATACTATCTTTACAACACAGTTGCAGGTATTCTATTAGAATTTCAAATGTGAAATAAGCTATTTTATGCACGATGTATTATTAATGCTCTTTTATAAAAATATTGTTGTTATTATTATACTATTATTTTCACAATTTTACATTTTGGTCAACTCACCTAAGTTTGTATTGATCATGATATTCATGGGGGTTCGAACATATTTCCACCAGGGACAAATATCCGAGAGTCTTATGTAAATGGCTCAAGTGAAGAACAAGTATTTTTGCTTACATCAATAAACATTTGCAGGTGATGATTTTCTCCTTCCCATAATTTTTTTTGTTTTTTCACAACAAAACACATGATTTTGTGCTTTGAGAAACATATCTAAATGTAATTGTGGTAATGAACAATTGCAGTTGATTTTTTTGTAATATTAATAAGATGAAACTGTTGTAATACATCTATCAATTTTTATTCATCCACAGTTTTTCTTTCTCAAAACAAATCATGTTCAAGCCACTTCTGCTGTTGCTGTGCAAGCCTGAGATTTTTCCTCTCATTCTCAACTTCTAATTGAGCATCTCGCAGCCTTGCTTTGTACGAATCTATTGTCTTTTCCTCTGTAAACAACTCCTTCAACTGCTGTTCAAATTGTCTTTATTGAGCCCTACGATTGCTAGATGTCTCAATCGACCTCTGAGAAATCACGAGTCTCTTCTTCAAATCATAAAGATGGCCACATACCTTCTGCAGTTCTTTATCGATAGCCAAAGATTTACCTTGATATTTAGAGACTTCATGTACAAGATTTTTCATTTCATGTTGGGAATCTAGCCATGCCACCCATCCTTTCTCGAGGTTATTCTATAAAATATTTATCTTTCCCTCCTCTTCCTTTCTTTTCTTGTCGGACATCATTAAATTATTCTCCCTCTCTACCAGTAGCAACTGCAACTACTTGATCTTGTTATGTTGCTTAGTGATCACTTGATTTTCCTCGTTTAAAAGACTGTCTTTATTCTTCAAATTTAGATTAGCTTGGGCTAGTTGCTAATATTTTTCTATCACTTCCCTGATCAACATTTACAACTCCTATTTCGATGCTTGAAGGCCTCCTGCTTGTCAAAAATTTCTTGTTACCTTTCCTGTAGAGCAAGCTTAGCCTTAGCCAGCTCTGAAGACACGACATAAAACTCATCCCTAGATTTTTTCAATTCTTCTTCAATCCCGGTCTACGGGACAAGAGCAATCACAATATTCTTTTCGCGGTGGCCCAAATTATTTTGGAACCTATTGAACTTACCCAGATCCAATGTCAGGTTTCTCTCTGCAGCTCTCAATTGGTCCTCTTTTCTTTCTAGAGCTTCCCCAACATCCTGGAGATCTGATTCGAAGACACACAGATTGATATCTCTTTTGCCTGTCATCTTCTATTAAGACTTTTGTGCATGCAAAAAGAGACTATCCAGAGCAAGCCCTGTAGGATCCTTGAAGGAGTTGTTATGATCATTAGTGCAAGTGTTATGGTTATGAATGGGGACATGACAATTCACTGTAATGAAAGCCAAATTTAATTATTAAGATAGGTTAATTGATGTAAATAAACTAAGAGGTGACTTGAAAAGTCACCTCTCTTCTCCACTTACGATATAAATTACCGGGACACCTATTATGTAATTCATCTCTACATTTATTAAATATACATTACATTACATTTCTCTTATGTTCTCTATCTATTCTCCTGTTCTTACTCTTCCATTGGTATCAGAGCCTCTCGACTCTCGGCACCAGCCCACCACCACTCCCCACTACTACCTCCGCTGCACCCACCTCCTCTTTACTGTCCACGTGCTCACGCTGCACTCCATCCCCCCTCTGCTGCCTGCTCCACATCTCCACTTCGATCCTATTTCACCCGTCACCACTCCAAGTCACCACTCCACGTGCAGACCCTTTCACGCTGCTTCCAAACACCCACTCCACCTTCCTACTTCACCCTCTTGCTCCACACTGCTGGCGCCCAGGGCCATGCTGCTCCCTCATCTGCTCCACCCTTCCCCCACGTGCAGCTGTTCCACCCTACCCCCACGCACATATGCTCTCACCCCGCAATGCTTCCCACTCCTCCATCTTCCATCTTCCAAGCACCTTCTCCACCCACCTTCCCCCTTCCAACTCTCGCTCCCTCCATCCGCCTCCTTCTGCTGCTGTTAACCCGCGCCATTGCTTCCTCTCACCTCACTACCCATCCTCTCCATCCTCTCCATCCTTACCCTTGTCGCCCAATCTGCTACATTCCCTGCTGTTCATTTACCTCGCTGCCTCCTTCACTATTGTTTCCCTCCCGCCAACATTGTTTTCCTCGCTTTCGCCCTCCTTCCACCACTCTCTATGTGACTGTTAAGTGTTTTTTAATAATAAATTTTTAATATTAATAATATTTATTAAATATTATTATTAATAAAAAAACTATATTATAATAATAATTATTATTATTATAGTTAAAATTTTTTATTAATAATATATATATATATATATATATATATATATATATATAAAGAATCGTGGCGGGCTGGCATCATACAGTAAACAAAAATAAATCCACATTTAGCACCGAGAAAATTCCAATCACAAGATCAATGGATGCTCGGTTCGACCAAATCAATGAGAAGATTAACAAGAACTACGAGGAACTCCACGAAAAGATCAAACAAACCAGTGACAATTTGACATCAAAGTGGACACAATTTACGTCACAAATAGAGAATAGCTTCCTCACTCTACAGGAGGACCAAAAGAAAAATCAAGCAGTATTAACCGCCATCTTGGACAGATTACAAATATCAAATGACCTGCAACCAAACTTTCCTAGAACCCCGGAGCAGCCAGATCCTCTATTCAACATGTCATCCTCAAAGTCATATACACAAGGACTCCAAATACGGGTGAAAATCGAGTTACCCAAATATGATGGGGATGAACAACAATGCATAGCGTGGATTAACAAAGCCGAGGAATACCTAGACATCCACAACATCCATTACGACGATGAGAAAATTAAATATGCTTCCATGCATCTAGAAGGCAACACTTACAACTGGTACTTATGGTGGAAGAATACTGCAAAAATATGTTCTTACAACTGGGTTAGCTTCAGGAATGACCTCATCAAAATATTCCAAGGCATTGAAGAAAAAGACTTCTTTGCCAAAATCACAAGGTTACAACAAAAAAACAGTGTCGATGAGTACACCTGTGAATGGGAAGCGCTGTCAACATGAGTCCCAGAGTTAATCGATGACCAACGACTACAGACCTACATACATGGTTTAAAACAACACATCCATGACGAACTAGAGTTACACAACATCTCTACCATGGAGGAAGCACAGTGTAAAGCCAGGATTATTGAAAGCAAATCCGTTCATACAAATGTCGACCAAGACGACTCCAAAAAGAACCCCCTCCAATCAGGATACACAAGAAATCCAAGGTATACACCGCTTCAACTTAGGGAAGGAACAAAGCCCAATTTAGAGGCTCAGAGAATAAAAGAAGGAAAATGTAAGTTCCGTGGATACAAATGGGATCCTAAGCACAGATGATTACAAAAGAAATTATATGCTTGTGAAGTAGAGCTAAGGGTCAATGAACCAATTGAGAATGATGTAAATAGCCAAGAAGACTACCACCCAGGAATCGAGGATAACTCCCGACAAATCTCATTAGCTGCTATTACCGGAATCTCCCAACCGCAAACATTGAAGATTAAAGGTCATATAAAAAATAATAACGTCACAGTTCTCATCAACTCTGGCAGCACCCATAACTTCGTTAATGTCAACCTTGCTAAATTATTTAACTTATTTATTTGTCCAGTACCTAACATGATGGTTATGGTAGTAGATGGAAAGAAGACTGACAATGTGGGAAGATGTCACAAGGTTAAGTTACACATGCAAGAATATAACTTAGAATCATATTTCTTTGCGGTACCACTGGGAGGAATCGACATAGTATTAGGAATACAATGGTTACAAACCTTGGGTACATACTCTGCAAATCACCAAGAAAATTTTATTGAATTCCATGCATTTGGGAAAACACACAAATTATATGGGTTCCAACCACCTCCAACACAACTGGTTACAACACATCAAATGGAAAAGCTACGTTGGAAAGATGCACCAACGTACATACTTCAATGTAGAGAAATGGAGATTCTAATAAGTGAAGGAGATATGGACAAACAACTAGAGACATAAGAGCTAATTCGAAAACATCGCAAGGTGTTTCAAGAGTTACCTATGGTGCTCCCAACAAATAGAAAAAATGAACACATAATTGAAATAGAACCAGGGATAAAACCTGCCAGTAACAACCCATACAAATGTCCACATCAGAGACGTTGCGATAGTTCACGTAGTCATTATCATCAAATAAGCTTTGAGGACAAAGCTTCCTTAAGGGAAAGGAAATGTCCTCAAAGCTTCCTTAAGGGAAAGGAAATGTAATGAAAGTCAAATTTAATTATTAAGCTAGGTTAATTAATGTAAATAAACTAAGAGGTGACTTGAAAAGTCACCTCTCTTCCCCACTTACGGTATAAATTACTGGGGCACCTATTATGTAATTCATCTCTACACTTATTAAATATACATTACATTACATTTCTCTTATGTTCTCTATCTATTCTCCTGTTCTTACTCTTCCATTCACCTTCCCTCTGGCCTAATCAAGAATTGAACTAACAGACAAAGCATGGTTTTTATTGCAGGGAAAAAGTTATGGGTTTGCATTTTTCCTCTGAAACATAATATTTGTGTGCATTCCAAAATTCAAAATGTGAGCTAATGTTTTAAGGTATTTTTCAAGGTTTTTGGTAGATTAGAAAACCAAAACACTTATTGGTTCAGGGCACTAATCGAGTGGTTTATAGGGTTTTAAATAAGTTTTATTTATGATTAATTGAATCTACAAAGAAAATATTGAATAATAATATCCATACGAAGGTGTATTCATACATGTTCCTTTGCATATTAAAAAGAATATTCTGTCGCTACGTAGCAAACAAAGAACCAAAAAATGAGGCGCAGGGTCTGAATAATCTAAATAGGCATGGGTGGGTTGACCCATCAAAACTTATATGAATACGTAATTTAGTTTTCTTTCGGGATCGATCCAAAGGATGTACATATTTAAACCCTCTTCAGGGATTAAATTTCCTTCTCGTTTAAGAGAGGTATTAACATGGCATGCGAAGAAAAAAAACATATGTGTCCAAAGTCACATTTAGGGTTTTTTTTATTTTTATATACTCCCTTTCTGGGTTTTCATTTTTACTATCTGGGTTCTTGTCAAAGTTACTCTCGAACATTATATCATGATTAAGAAGCAGCAATACTGTGAGAAATATACATTGTATTTGTTTTTACAAATTTCTTATGTGTAAAGATTCCTTGTGAAAATGGGGAAGTTTCCGGTTTAATAGGATACACATTTATATTTGTGTTTGGGGTTACTTCTAAGACACAAAATATTTTTACATATGAGGAATCCTTATATCTAGGATATCAGTTTTTCAACTATAAGTATTCTTTAAAAAAAAAAAATCCTTGTTCTCTCAGTTAGCAAAATTTTCGTAGCTCTATCTTTCTGTGTGCCCATTTTGGAGTTTTCTTATCCCAACAAATATTAATATCATTAATTTCTCTGATTCCACCATCATATTTCTCAGATGTGTACTTAGTTTAAAACATATCAATCTCTATACCAGTTTATAGTTTTACTCTATATATAAACATTTAGCTAGGGGCTTATAGCAATTTTGTTTCACAAATTTATGTGTATCTAAGCAAAATTTTAGAGCCTAGTCTGTAGGTTCTTTGCATGCGTCTTTCACTCCCTCAAAGTTTTGTTTTTTCTACATACTTATTGGGGTTGTGTTCTTTCATGATTTTCTGGAATTGAAAATATGGCTCTTAAGTTGTCCATCCCTGGAAATGCATTTTCCTTCCAAGACAAGTATATCACTAACACATTAAAGAAGCACTGCATAGTCTGTTCAAGGACTACGGGGTAACCCCTTAAATGATACCCATGTAGATATTAGAAAACTGACATGTATTTCCAGTGTCAAATACCTTTTGTAATAATTCACTACAGGAAAAGACGATACACCTCATCTTTTGTAATTGACTGAAAGGGTGGTTGCAAGAAAAAATGATCCACATCATGATAATTATATCTTTGACACCTTTGTCTTATATTCTCAGGGAATTAGGGTATCCATGCATACATTTTTATCTTGAAATAATTTTAAATGGAAAGGAACCCTTTGTATACCTTTAAGTTTTAACCATTGAAAAATCAAAATTTAACCACCCATGTTTCTTTCCCTCTCTCAACAGAATTGAGAATATAGATGGAGAGGATCCACCCAAGGCAAAGTATTCTTGCTATTGAGGATTCTCAGATAAGGTTCCTTTGTTTATGGGCTCCTTGGGTCTTATTTGCTTGACATACCCACTTTTTTGATTGAGATCCTTAGGTATGTATATATATATATATTTGGTTTATTGGGCAGGTTGCAATCTGTTGGATAATATTTTTCCAATTTTATGAAAAAACCAGTAGATCTCCCCAATCGGGATTTTTAGGCTTAAGCTCTAGATTTCATACATAAAGCATAATAATATTGGATTTGTATTAATTAATACATGCAAATAAATCTATTGTAGACAATTTTAGTCAAACTGATCTTCATTTTTTGTGAAATCATTTAGAGAATCTGGATTACTTGATGGAGGTTATTGGACTATTTGCTGATGTCCAGATCTTTTATCTTCCTCTGGTGTAAATAGGATTGTTACAACACGTACATGATTTCCCTTAAAGAAATTTTATGCATATAGTCTTAGCAATTTAATGAGAGATATTGTCAGATTTTGTTTGGGGCCAATATATTACCAAATAGCACATGCAAAAGCCTCACAATTTCATATAAATTGAACCTGCAACTTGTAATATGAACTTAATTGCCCTGACCATGCGAGGGAAGTATGTAAGAGACCCCAATATCTAATGCTATAGGAATTCCATTTTTTAATAGTATCTTTGATCATTGTACAGGTGGCATGGTGTTCAATTGTAATCAGTATTGCATGAATGCAAGGGTTCAACAACATAAGGCTAGTGTATATATCATATTCATGCCTCTTTGTAGTCATTTATATCATTTAATTGCAACTATTAATATCTGCGATAGTATTTAATTGTTATGTATTTATGTCAGACAAGTGTTCTATAGATTCCTAATTCAACCAGAGTATATTTGTTTCTAGGATTGCTGAATTTTTTTTTACTAACTAATGGTGTAACTCCATTCCTACGCTGAAAAATCTGCAGGGATTTGTAGGTTTTTGCCACCACTATGCATCCAATCAGAACAATAGATTTCCTGCACTTTTCTCTAGAATATTTTCATTATAAAAAGGAAAGGTAATGATGTGTTCCTTACCCTGCATTGCCAATTATTTTGTGATTGTTTGTCCATCCTAAGATCATTATGGGAGTCGGGCATTTTCTGATAAAAGATAACATTACACAACTTTCAAGTATATGATTTTACAAGAGTTTCCAATTTCCTTTTAGGTTTTTATTTCAACTTTTTTCAAATTGAGGGACTTTGCTACTGGCAGCCCTTGTTGTTGTTAGCTATTGAACATTATAAATAATTTGCTTCAATGTTTTTCTACTTTACAGTTCATTATTTTTCTACTTTACAAGTGAGATTTTTTTATTGGATTCTGTAGGAGTGAACTTAACTAAGTGAGCCATTGAGTATGAAGAGCCTGTTGTTGAGGCTTTGTCATTGAGTATGAAGAGCCTGGTGTTGAGGCTTTCAAGCTGCTAAGTATGGGTTAATTGAAGTTGCTGCAGGATCTATGTATGGATTAGCAGCCAAGTACAAGTGGGATGGTTTAGCCATTGTAATAATTTGAAAAGTCATCGATGTATTAGATGATTTTCATGTAAAGTTTTATGGAGATAGTTTTTGAGAAACTCATATCTATTGTAATACTTGACATTTCATATAATATAATTTGTACTATTTAAACTTATATGGTTGTGCTTTATATTATTTATAAGTGTTGTAATTAACTAATTAATGTGACATTGGATAATTCACATGCGTATTAGATGATGATAAAAAATGTATGATTCTTTTTTTAATTTAAACATAATATCATATTAAAAATTTATATTGATTAATAATGGACACCATTAAAACTACTAAAATATAATAACCACACATAAAACGACTAAAAATGACTAAATTAGTGACCAATAAATGAGATTAATGACCAAAATTCACATATAAATGATCGAAAATTGAGAGATACGTGACCAAACAATGAGATATAAATGACCAAAAAATTAACCAAAATTCTCATATCAATGACCAAAAAACAGTTTTGGTGGCTAATTTATGGTCTTTTATTACGCGACCAAATTCGGTCATATTCTATTTTGTCACTTGGTCATTAATTTGGTCATAAATGTGGTCATATATTTGGTCATTGATTCAAATATATGACCAAATTAATGACCAACTCACAAGCTATAAATGCCCAAAATAAAAAGGGCCAATTTTGGTCACGTAATAAAAGACTGTAAATTAGCCACCAACGATCGCCAAATCAAAAGTGGTCATCGATATGCGGATTTTGGTCACTAATCTCTCATTTTCCACTAGTGATACCTGATGCTACATATATAAGGTTGTTAATTTTAAATGAGATGCACAAACCTCCTTATGCAGGACATCCTGGTTACTAAAAGATGATAACAACCCTCAGAAAGCAATTCTTTTGGCCCAGATTAAAGGCAGATTTAGTTTATTATCTATCTAAATGTTTGAAATGTCAACAGGTGAAGGCTGAACATCAACATCCTGTAGGTTTGTTACAACCTTTTCCAATTCCTGAATGGAAATGGGAGGTAATATCCTTGGATTTCATCACTAGTTTTCCATTAACACAAAAACAACATGATTCAATTATGGTTGCAGTAGATAAGTTAAGCAAGTTTGCTAATTTTATTCCTGTGAAATCAACTTACAAAGATTTCAATATTGCAGAGATATTCCTGAAGGAAATATTCTGACTTAACGAAGTACTGAAGATGGTAATTTCTGACTAGGATGTTAAATTTACGTCAAAATTTTGGAAATCACTGTTTGTAGGGTTAGAAATCAAGATAAATTTTAGCACTAGTTATCAACCTAAAACAGATGGACAAAGATAACAAACAAATCAAGTAATTGAAGATATGCTAAGAATTTATGTCATGGAAAAACCTACTAAGTGGGAGGACTATTTGCATCTAGTAGAGTTTGCATACAATAATGGATATCAGGCCTCAACAAAAATGAGTTCGTTCAAAATCCTGTATGGGAAAAAATGTACTACCCCTGTTAGCTGGGATAGCCTCATGGATCGTCTGATCGTAGGTACATAAATGTTATAAGACATGGAACAAACTGTTTGAACAATACAAAAGAAATAGAAAGTGGCACAGGATCGCCAAAAGAGTTACGCGGACTTAAAAATAAAACATAAAGAGTTTTATGTTGAAGATCATGTCTACCTCCAAGTCAAGCCCAAAAAGAGCTCCCTCAAATTGGAAAGCTGTGCCAAATTATCACCACATTTTTGTGGACCCTTTCAAATATTGGAAAGGATTGGACCCGTGGAATACAAACTTGCACTTCCAGCATGCTTGAGAATTCATAATGTTTTTCATATTTCATTATTGAAGAAATATATACATGATTCCACTCACATCATTGACTGGAATGTGGTGCAGGTGGAACCAAAAGGCGAATTTCAAGTGGAACCTTTACGCATTCTGGACAGAAAATAAATAGTACTTCAGAATTGGGTCGTCGCTAGGGTTAAGGTGCAATGGAAGCACTTTAGCTCGGAGGATGTGACTTGGGAATTAGAGGAAGTTTTGTGAAAGAAGTACCCATATTTATTTCCAGAAGCTATGGAATAAGACTAAGAATGATGTGGACAGTGTTGCAATAAGTGGGTGAGGATGTAACATCCCCCAACAGATAAACGTTATTTGTAATATTTTGAATTACTGTTTCATTTTGAATGAGGTTGACTCATTCTGGAATTTGGCAATAGGTCCTTTGAGGACAGATGTAACAAAAACATTATGCTTTTAATGAAATCATGAATGATGGGGAAAACTTGTTAAATGAGGAAACTATGCTTTCAAGAGTGGGGGGGATGAGGAAGAGAAAAATTAGGGAGGTTACACCACGTTTCAACATGCCATTATGGCACTAGACACACCTTGGAAATTAGGGGATGTAGTGGGCGACGGAAATTCCTTGAGGAATGGTTCGTTAGTTGCAAACTACCTAGGAAAAATACCGAGACTGGAAAGGAATCATATGGGAGGATGCAGGACATTGTTGAGTATGTGGGGAAAGGATTAAGTATTGCTGTGTGAGCAGTTAGTGTTAGGAAAGCTGAAAGAAATACTTGCTATGTGAGAACTCAGTTTTAGGAATGTTGAAAGAAATACATGTTGTGTAAGCACTCTATGCTAGGCAAGCGATTTATCATTGGGAAATTGAACCTGAGGTTGTCTATCACCACTGTTGGCATGCATAGTTTATCTCAGGGGTGATTTAATACAAATAACAATTGTTGTTCCTACTATACGGGTGGGTGGAACGTGGCTATTCCTTCTTAATTTGGCTTGCCGTACAACTAGGTTCCTTTATATGTTTAAATTGTTGCAGACTATTGAGTTCAGGGTATATCTGTATATGTGCATAAAATGTGTGTTTTCAATGCGAAGGAAATGATAAGTACAAGTTCTTAGGTTTCTAAATGAAAATGTTGCTTATAGGATAGTAGCTCATGCTCTATCTTTGAATGACTATGGTTTTACATTTGGGTGTAGGATTTCTATTAGTGTAACATTGTTTTCTTCAAAAAGTATACTTGGATGCTTGATAACTCTATTGTTAATACCCAGATGTAAGGGATCCCCTGTAAGGAAGTTTAATGCTTGTTCTGGATTTAAATCCTTTCCAGCTTAGTGAAGTCCCTATATATTACTTATAACCCTTAAATAAATGGTGAAAGTATGGAAATAAAGTATTGTTGCTGAAGTTTCATAAGAAATTTGGCTACTGAAAACCACCTTAGAATCCCTAAGTCTGAACTTCATCTTAAGCGATGAACACTCCCTAAGGCAGTGAGACTATCAAAGAATGACCAACCCTTTGTTTTACCCAAGAGAAAAGTAGAAAAACTAAGAGTAAATCTTGGGCCAAAAGGTCTGCGGAAGCTTAAAATTCCCTAAGAAAATTAAGTACTTCTGTAACCCACAATCCGCATTGCAGAACCAGAATTGTGGAAATAAGTTTTGTGAAAATTGTTAAGTATTTCCCATAATCTGCAATCCGCTTTGTGGAAGCAAAAATTCGGAAGGTAAATTTGTAAAGAACTTAGGTGTTTTTGCTATCCGCAATGCGGAAGGAGAAAGGCGGAACATAAATTTGTAAAGAACTTAAGTGTTTCCGCAATCCGCAACCTGCATTGCGGAAGCGGAAAGGAGGAAAGTAATTTTGTAAAGAACATAAGTGTTTCTGCAATCCGCAATCCGCATTACGGAAGTGAAAAGGCGAAAGGTAAATTTGTAAAGAAATTAATCATTTCTGCAATCTGTAATCCACATTACGGAAGCAAAAAGGTAAAAAGGTAAATTTGTAAATAACTTAAGTGTTTCCGCAATCTGCAACCTGCATTGTGGAAGCAAAAAGGCATAAGGTAATTTTGTAAAGAACCTAAGTGTTTTTGCAATCTGCAACCCGCATTGCGGAAGAGGAAACACGGAAAGTAAATTTGTAAATAATTTAAGTGTTTCTGCAACCCGCAATTTGCATTGCAGAAGCGGATTTGCAGAAGAGAAATGAGTAAGTGTTAATGTCCGTTCTGTAACCCGACATCCACACTGCGGAAGGAAAACTTGTAAGAACCTATGGAGGTTTCCGCACCCCCAATTTGCATTGGTGTTAAGTGGAGTTGCAGAAGTAAAGGATGCTAGTTCCCAAGGTAGTTTTCCGCAATCCAAAATTGACATTGCGGAAATTCTGTTGCGGAAGGCCTGTTACGAAAAACCTATTAAACTTGAGATTTTGGAATCAAACCAGTTGAAGGAGTTAGGACAACCTTGAAGGTTATTTTCAAGAGTTCCTTCGGATTTATGTTGTGTTGAATGTATGATAGAGAATGAGTAAGGGGATTATGACTTATGGAATATATTTTATGTGATGTTTTATACTATATATATTATGCGAAGTTTCAGGTGCTTACATGGGTATGTTACAATTACGATCTCTGATATAGAGGAAAAATAAAAATCGAGAATTTTTCCACATGAATCCATGCATAGGGATGCATGTATCTGTTTTCCATGTTAATGAATTGTTTCATTTTTAATTGCTGGAGAAAACTCTGTTGGAACAACTTGCACAAGTAAACTCTCAAATTGAAACTAAACATATAACAATTCAAACCAACAGTAAATCCACTATCAACTATTTGCAAGATAATTTATTTTTGTTTTAATCTCATTAAAGGGATTGTATAAATTAATGGACTAGGAATTAGGGACTAAAATTAAGAATTCCAAGGATAAAATTTCCCAAAAATCATTTGAGTTTATAAGTTTGCATTGAGGATTAAGGGAAGTTAGTAATTGTTGTTATATGTATGGAACCTGCATATTTTTGAATCCAAATCTCATGGAGTAGGTTGTAGAAAACCCTAACTCAACAAAGTTAAAACCCTAACCCTAAAGTATTAACATTCCAGAATATCCAAAAAAAAACTCCTCTTGTTCATTTTCTCTATCAAATCTCTACAACTTTCCAACAACGTCATTGTCTCATTTTTGTGGGTGTGTGAGTGAAAAACAAATCAGTTGGAAAAATGAATACCATATTAGCCTTAGAGAGGATGGAAATCCTAGAAAGGGTGATAGTGGAAGTGAGGGAAAAATAAATCAAAGTTACAGGTTCTCGTGGCACTCTCACTAGGAATTTCAAGCACCTGAATATCGATTATCAGCTCATGGAGGGTGATAGAAAGTTGAATGTGGATTCTTGGTTCGAATCCAGGAAAAAAATTACAAGTTCATTCACACAAAAACAAGTTCTTCATGCAAAAAGGTGGATGCTTTTTCTAATCATTTGTTTGGCATAGGGTGTGAGGGTTTCTTTAGCACAAAACCCTAATGCAATAACTATAAAAAAATGAAAGGAATTAGAACATGTTTGAATATGAGAAACTTAACAATATCGATACCTAGAACTTTGATAGTGTCTTCTTCTTTGTTGAGATTGACTTCAGTGATTTTGTTTTCTTCATCGATCCCCATCTCCATGGTTGTTGAACTAAAATCATGAATCCTTCGAAGTGAAAATATCGATGGCCATAAGTAGTATGGAACGTGTAGTACATACTACGAATCAATCCCAAGCGATCGAGAGTAAGATAAATTTTCAGAGTTTAGAAAATTGATCCCTAGAGAATGAGTCTATGAAGATAAATTCAAATTCTACAAAGAGGAGTGTTATGCCCGTGTGGAGAGGAGGCGACCTCCATAACACATGCCAAGCATAGTATAAAACACCCTCCATGAAAATACTAATCTTGAAACCCAGTCAAAAAAACCACAACCACAACCTTCTAGGACCAAATAAACCTCCACGAAACCAAATAAACCTACAATACCAAATAAACCTTCCAGGACCAAATAAACATCTGCGAAACTTGGTTAACAAATCCACGCATCGAAAACTGCAGGAATGGTATTAAGATAACACAGGATAGACCGACGAGGAATATATTGAGACTTCATCTCCATTGTTTAATGCATTTGGTGTAAATATCCTAGACATGGGCCCTTCCATAGTAGAAGGAAAAATTTAAAACTTGGCAAGAAAATTCCCCACATAAGAAATTGAGGTTGTATACAGAGTAATCCATCCCTCCTTTGACTGACATTAAGGAATTGATCTTTGAGAAGTTGTAAAACATCCTTTATAATGCTCAGGGTGTGCTCAGGTGTCCTGGGATGATCCGGTTCTGAGGCAGTTCACATGATTTGCAATTATGTGTCCTATTCATTGCAGGTTTTCATGTGAACCCTAGATGTTGTTTTTCTCCTGACCCATAACACTCAGAAGCAAGTATAGGTCAGATAATATTATTTTCGTCTTCAAGTCAATGTCCTAGACACTTATTTTGTTGGATAGGCTACAACTTGCGCCATGGGCAAGGGGACCTTCAAATCCCAAATGAATGTTTTGAATGTGTTTCATGTATCTATTTCCAAGAAGGTTTATTTTACAGTCTTTCTGGTCACTTACATACAATATTATAACATAGACAAACATATGCATCCCTGAACAAGCATTGATGGTGGTTCACCACCATCATTGATGCCCCTCAAAGCTCCATAAATGCAATAATGTTCCATCAATGAAACAAGAGGCGTGGTTACGTTCCGATTTGGAATTTCATCTTAATTGATCCAGCTACATTTTTTTTTCATTTTCTGTGGCTTATCTACTGAATATTTGAAATATCTTGTCATAATCTTTGATTCACTGGGTTTGTTGCACAAACTTTGCTTTGTAGTATCTATTAAAATCCTGAGGTAAACATGCTTTGATACATTTTGCCTTTGGTTTGATTACTTGAAACAATTAAACAATGAACAACAGGGTTAACATAAGTCTTGGTTCCCCTTAAGATAGTTAATCTAGGGAGTGACAATCCCAAAAGATGGAAGATGAGACCCTCAAAACAACGCTGGCAAGCACTTGGCAGCAACACACAATAGATGGCAATTTCACATGACAAATGGAAACTCAAAAACATTCAAAATGGGAAACATATATTTAAGACAATCGAATAACAATTCATGTGTTAGACGTTTTGGAAGAAGAAAAAGAAGAAAATTTCAAATAAGGTCTCGGTGGTCACTTAGAGGGCATATTAGAATTTAGAAAAATAGTGGTAGGGCTCAACCAAAAACGACTTACTCATCATTTACAACACAAACAAAAAATAAACCTTTTTCCTCTGAAAACAATTGAATAATGAAATCCAGGGTTCACATAGATCTCAACTCCCATGGAGATAGTAAATATGGGCCTGCCTTATTTTGACACTTGTCCGTTAGTTTTTGATGCGTGGTTTTATTGATTGGGTTTCGCGAAGGTTTATTTGGTATTGGAAGGCTGCGATTGTGGTTTTGTTAAGCAGATTTTGAGCTTAGGCTTATCATGGTGGGTGTGAGTGTCCTTTGAAATACTATGTGTGCTTCATCCTAACCCATTTCTGAAGCAGTAAGGGATGGACACGAGACTGCAAAGGAATAACCACACCACGTTTATGTAGAAATCAAGGATGGAACATATCAAAATCAATAATTTCTTTGCAGATTAGGCATACCCTGTGCAAAGTTTAGTCTCACTGGTTTAGGATTTATATTACTGATGGAAACTCTAAAACAATTAACATGGGCACCAATTTCTATTCACAATCCAATAATAGTCCACGTGTTACACATTTTGAAAGAGGAACAAGAATAAACTTTAAAGAAGAATGGGTAGGAATAGTAGATCATATAATAAGAGAGGGAAGTAGGGTGAATATAAAGGGGCAGGTTTACATGTATAAGGTGGGTATTAACACATGGGGCCAAGAAGTAAGGGTCAACACAAGAAAAATCACAAACACAATAAATCAAGGATTGATAAACACCTATCAAACTGTAAAATTATACGAGCTACAAAATGATAGAACAACCAAACATGTATAAATTATAACTTTATAACTGCTTGTTTAAAAAGGCTTGTCATCAATTTCTAGATTCAGGATTCCTTATTGTCTATGAGTAAACAATTTTATATTTTTTCTCTTTTTTGTATCTTGGCAACTTTCATTAAACACTCTTTATGCTCCATGTTTGTTTCCATTTTTTTTCTTCACTCAAGTGCGAGTGGAATTTTAGTTATTGAATGTTCTCTGGAAAAATGGTTCAAATTAAGTATTTCTCCATTTGTTTGCTTATTCTGATATGTACTGCATTTTACTAATAGTGCTCTTGGGCATTTTTGAAAGTGGGTCCTACCAAGTTTTGAGTTATAGCTTGTGGTGGCTATCAAGCAGCTCATTATTTGGATAAAATGTTGAATATGCACATTACTAAGTTACTTTTTTATATTAATAGTGAAAGAAATCATTTGAGTACAAGTTAAAACAATATATTAAATTATTAATTGGTTAGGGAAATCCCTCCAATTTTGTAGGGTGGGTGATCTTTCCATTTGTATTTCTAGGTGGGTAGTGTAATCTTAGGATCATCAGTTTTGGTTTTAGATCTATTGTATCTTTTATCTTTCTTCAATTGGAGATTTTATACTTCATGAAATAAGTGCAGTTCCCTTTCTTATTTTGGGTAGGCAGGTGTTGCCCCATTTATATTGTTTTTTAATTTTTTCTCTCTGGCATCATTATAATATCTCAATTTTATGTTTGGGGAATATATGGATGTATCAATGTTTTCAGTTTTATGATTTATCATAGTTATCAATTTTATAAATTATCTGTATGAAACAAAACAAGTCTCCCTCTAAGTTTCTCTACTCAACATATTATGAGGTAGTTTTCCTTTCCCATTATCACGCAAGCTACCATTTTACCCCATGTTGTGAGAAAATTAATTACAAATAATTACTTATATGTAATGCTTAGTTACAAATCAATACTTATAATTACAAATCAATATTTTATTTTTATATTTTTATTGACATTCCCAACTTACCTATGAATGAAGTCAACTCTTACTACAGGAACTGATGGGGCTACTCCATATAACTCAGCTAGTGATGCTGACTCTAAAAACAATGGAAATATTTCAAGCATTATGTGACTGTTTCCCACCCCTCATAGAATTGCTCCTCGATTTAGTTGGTGTTGTAAGTGTATTCAATTGTTGTTTGTTGTAAAAATCCGTGAAATCAATCCGAAATAAGAGGAGATTCAAGTCAAAATGCCGCTAAAGTGGAAGTTGAGAAATGAACCCATCTAATAGAGATAGATACTCAACAACAATATCATCCATCTCTTCTCCCATTGCATGCAAAAAAATCACGTAAGTTGTAATGAGGACTTTTTGCCTCCACCATCCCAAGCCCCCAACTTTTGAGGTTCTCTCGTGGACTTCTGCCTTGAATATGTTTCACCTCTATAGAAAATAGGTGCAAAATTCACATGTTAGTGTTAAATAAATGGAATAAATATGTCAAATATATAACAAAAATGTTGGCCCTATGACCTACTATTATAAAAAAAGAGACGAAATTACATTGACGAGGAAAAGGGAAACAATATACTTCGGTTGCATTTCATGGGCACTTTCATATAATATATCCCTGTAGATCCTAAAGCGTAAAATGAGATCAAACAATGAAAACAATGTTTTATATAAGTGATGAGATTGTTCCTCTAGAAGTGACTTCTCTACAATCGCATTAAGGTAACTTTCATGAGAAACTATTAGTTCATCATGGTCTAGATTATTCCATTTCATCCCAAAAGTCCACCCATGAGTACTCAAGAACTTTGAACATGAGATAGTACTGCAAATTTGTGACAAAATGGTTCATTTCATTTGTTAGTGTTTGACATCATCTTAAAATGGATACAAGTTGTTGCTTCCCACCACCATACATAGTGGAAAATAGGAGAGCAATAGAGAAGTTTGGCTTCATAGTCTTCCATGCAACACTCAGAGCATTTTCCACACATTTAAGCTTCCAAATAAAATTATAAAATTTAAGGTACCTGGCCATCACAACCTCTAAATATGGTATTCATAGGACCCCTTGCATTATATTCCAGTGAGAAAACATCCCACACCCTATATCCACTATGGTGTGGCATCATCTTCACTCTCATCCTATCCAATAAATGTGGGTCATCATATTGGGCATTGGAGGCACTAATTGCACTCTTTAGTAGCGTTGAAAGCTTGAAGTAGCTTATAGTGTTAGATGGTTGAGAGAGATCAATGCCCACAATTTCCATGAGATACTGAATGAAGTCACCCTAGACGAGAACCACGTATCTCTTGATTGCAAGGAAATGTACTCTGAACTTGAATTGACCATACATTATTTCTATCAAATGTCGATTGATCCTCTTAGTTGATTCTAAAACCAATATTTCCAATGCCTTAGTTTCCCCATAACCAAGACCAATCCTCCTTGTCGATATTTGGAAGCACCTAGACCAATAATGATAATACCACTAATGTTCCAAAAGTATGACAGGGTTTTAGGGAGAATAATCACTTAAACTGCAACATTTTTGTAATTCATGTCTTGAGCTACGGTTCAAGACCATCAACTTGTGAAAGAAACTTGAGCAACTTCAACCATAATACTACAAGAAAAGAAATATGTTGTTATCTGGAAAATTGGAATATATTATTTATGTTCACAATGATTTACACTTGGCTTTAAACAATGCGGCCAAAGGTTCATTTGGTTCTTCTTCTTTATGGTTCGAGCTTGTTCCAAATGTATTACAAGATTGGGATGATCTTGACATTGATTGTCGCAATATGAGTGGTGAAAAAGGTGATCATTATTTTAGCGGGTTCATTTCCCTACGTGTTCTTGATGAGTTAGAGTTTATGATGTAACAAGTAGGCTACAAGAAAGAAAAGAATAAAAATTGTGTTAATGTTCCAACTGTTTTTGGAATCTCAATTTTGTAAGACATTTCAATGTTATTGTTTGTGGAAGATATTTATTTATAAAATATATATGTTTAATGAAGGCATGTAATTATAATTTTTATCTTAAATTTTTTATGAGTGCATGGAATTTTATTATATATATTTGAACATTTTGAACTATATATTTTATAGTAATTAGTACCAAATATTATCATATCCTTGTGCATTGTCAATGTTTTTCCAAACTTCATTGTAGCTGAACACAAGATGAACCGAACTCCCACTCAACAATGATGAGGAGATCTATAGTATAAGATTAATGGTGGGATTAGGTTCCCTAAGCATAGTTTGTGGTTTCACCCTTTGTTAAACCAAGGTGGTAACAACTCTAGCATAGAGTGGTTTTGAGAAATGAAATTGTTGATGATGAGCGAGGGTTTGTAGGATGCAGCCTGCAGGAGGGCGCGAACCCCTTAGGCTACTTCTTCTTCCTTGTAACTATCTTGTTGTTGGATGTTCAAGCCATTGGCTGTCGTTTCTCCCTGTTTTTATTTGTTTCTATTGACTATTTGTGCTGTGGCCTGTTTTTCAATCCCTCTCTATGGATGACTCTTTAAGCTGAAGCCAACGACTAGAGTCCCTCCTCATTTAACTGAGGAATAGTACCAACCAGTTTAATCAAGTGGGAACTGTACATAGCAGTTGGCTCTGGCTCATTCCATGATTGGTTTTGTTTTTTCACTTTTTTAGAGTTTCTGCCACCTTTCTCCTGCATGTATGTGAGGATTGAATCCCAGCCGTTCTTTTAGAATCATCTGTCTGGGATTTTGTGCTTGAAGGCATCTCGTACCTTTCACTGTCCCTGTTTTCTCCTTCTGTCGCCCTCCGTCATCTTTAGGGTTGTGGGTTATGATTTTTGTTTCTACTTCATGCCTTTTGATGTCATATTAGTGATTTGATCCAAGATTTTTCAGACTGTCGGGGTTGAATAACTTCAGAACATGGGTTATGATTTTGTTTTGTTTTTCCATATGACATCTCGGTGACTCGAACCCTATTTTGCAGATTGGGGGTTTTGAACCCTAATCATTCTTTTAAAGGGGTTCTAGGGTTCATTTCTCATTTCTAGGGTTAGTGGTCGGTTAAGCATCATTTGAGGTATATTGTCTCTGTCCTTATGTCGGAGAATTTTAAAGGGTCGCCAGTCCCACCAGTTGACTTCGCAGCAGCACGGTTCCGTCGATGTCGAAAAGCAAAATACCACAAGGTTTTGGATGGCAAATTACATTTCGTGGTCGGTCATGATATTTTCTTGGACAGAGTTGAAGCTTTATGTGCATGTGCTTTGATTGGCCATCTTGAATATGCTTCCATGGACAAAAATGATTGGTTTTGCTGGGTGACTGAAAACTGGAAACCCTTCCTCTCCTATGTTCCAGCAATTAGCCTTCTTGTACGGGGCTGGATAGTGTTCGTTTTCCTCAAGGATGACCATGCCACCCAGGTTTTGAAGAGACTTTGGAGGGTTGGCAAAGGATCGTTGGTTCTAGAACGTTGGCATGTCAACTTTGATCTTGCAAGAGAACGGATTAAAAAAAGGCACCTGTGGACATTACTCCCAGGCCTCCCCTTCCCACTTTGGAACCGTTCTCTGCTCGAAGGTGTGGGCAACACCATTGGTCGTTTTGTAGCGCTCGATGAGGGATTTATGAGCTCCTATGATAAGAGACTGGCTAAAATCTTGGTGGAAATAGATATTTCAAGAGGTTTACTAGCGAATGTTGAAATTCTATGTAAGGAATTACTGTTCATTTAGCGATTGGATTATCAAGGAATTCCATTTCGATGCAGTATCTATTGGGATACTGGTCATCTCCGTCGGAACTGCACGTCTTTCAGTAAAGTCTCATCCTCTCCTGATTTTCGTTCTCCACCTGCTAAATCTGTGACGCATAAGGTATGTACTCTAGTCTCTCCTCTCCCGTCTATCGAACAACTTAAAAATGCGTGTTCTCTTTTCGATGATGCTATGGATTAGGATTTGGCTTATATGGATTCTGTAGGTAGTAAAATAAATACTCTAGCTGTTAACGGGGCCCATAAAACTTTAGTTTTTTCGTCTCCTGCTGATGATTCCCCCCAACCCTCTCTTGCTGTTCCCCTTGATGAGATTCCCCCTTATTCTATTTTAAACTCCTCCCCATCTTACCTCGAGGGTGACAAAATCCATCCTCCGTAGTGTCTTGTAGAAGAGTCTTTTACAATCCCTCAACCCGATCCTGTGATTTTATTTCCCCAATCTGAGATTTCACCTGTGGATATCCCTCGGACTTCCCCTCCTATTCAGTCTCTAGATAAGATTAAAGATTCCAACAAACAGGTGGATGTTCTCCCTTCTCCCCTTTTTTCAGAAGTTGATTTCCCTCCTCTTGACAGGGCTGGTCCCAAACCCGTCTCCCCTCTTAGTCTGGTCATTTGACCTTCCTTTTCTGACCCTTCCTTGAAGAAATCTCTGAACATATTTTCTGACAAACCCCCCCCTTTCGCCCTTGGTTCTGCCTCTTGAATCCATAAGGTTTGAAAATGTTACAATTAGGAAAAAGAAATCGAAAAATACTTCCAAGGTTTTAACGGATTCTATTCCTGCTCCTTATATTCCTTTATCAACTAGACTCAAACCTGCGGACAGTCATTCTCCCTCTCCTTCTCCAAGGGCCCTTAGAGCACAGAGCCCCTTTCAGATTGACCCCTAATGCGTTTTCTCACTCTGAATGTTAGAGGCTTGGGAGGCTTAGCCAAGCAAAAAATCCTTCGCCATTTGATTTCCTCGCTCTCCCCTGATGTGATTCTCCTACAAGAAACTATGACTAGTATTTACCCTGCATTGTTTACTTTCTCCAAACTCTGTTCGAGGTGGGAATTCTACGCCATTAAGGCTAAAGGCCTCTCTGGAGGGATCCTCTCTGGTTGGAATCCTAAACTTCTTATATGCAAGGCCTTCCATACAGTTGCTGGTATCCTTCTAAAAGCTTCCCTCAGAAGCTCTCCTTTAGAGTTGTCTATTCTCAATTGTTATGGCCCTTATATTAATAGAGATTCTTTCTGGAATTCTGCTGCCTCTGGAGGACTTCTCTCTCTTCCCAACCTCATTTTAGCTAGTGACTTAAACTTTAATTTAAATGCTTCTAATATTTGGGGGTCAAAAGCGCAGCTGGATCCTTTGGGTCCCTTCTTCTCCGAGCTTTTCTCAGATCATCATCTGGTGGATGTGGCTCCCACCTGTGCAGGTCCTACTTGGAGGAATGGGAGGATGGGGGAAGAAAGTATTTCCAAAAGACTAGATCATTTTCTTTTATCTGACCAACTTGTCAATTCTCTCCCTAGATTCAGGGTTTGGACCCATAGATGTGGTATATCAGATCATTTTCCGGTCATCCTTGATTGGCAGGATCATCGGACCTCCTGTGTTTTTCCCTTCAAATTTAACCAATCCTGGTTATCTAATGAGGATTTTAAAAAAATGATAAGATATGAATGGCCTCTTCTTCTCTCTGATAATCCTTTAGATCCCATGTATGATCTCTCCTATAGGCTTCGGACACTAAAAATTAGATTTAAATCCTGGACTAACCTTGAAGCCAGAAAGATGCAGGACAGGTCTGTCCTTTTGGAAGAGGAAATTAAGTCCCTTCTATCTTCCTCTGTTTCTGCATTATTGACTGCCAATCAACAGCTTAAACTCCTTTCTCTTAAGGCTGAACTAAAAAAGGTGATTGATCATGAACTCTACTCAGCTCGACTTAAAAGTAGGATCACTTGGGCTTCAAATGGGGATGCAAATACAAAGTTTTTTCATGCAGTGGCCTCTGCACGGAAAAACCACAATGCGATCTGGAGTTTACAAAATGAAAGTGGGGATTGGGTCTCGGATGATTCAAATCTCAAATCTCTTGGGATCCGTCATTTTAGGAATATTTTTGAAGATGATAATTTGACATCCATATCTGCTCAACTAAAAATTATCTGCTTATTTCCTTCCTTTTTTGAGTCTAATGAGAAAGAGGTTTTTTCGACTGCTGTTACTATTTCTGAAGTTGAAAGAGCACTCAAATATTTCAAAAAAGATAAGGCCCCAGGCCCGGATGGTTAGCCTGTTGAATTTTACTTGACTTTCTTTGACCTGTTGGGCCCTCATCTTGTTAAAATGGTTGAATCCTCTAGGGTTCTTGGCAGGGTGTCTCCAGCTTTAAATTCTACTTTTATCACTCTTATTCCTAAGATTGATAGGGCTGTTAACTTTGCATATTTCCACCCTATTTCACTT
Organism: Pseudotsuga menziesii; assembly: GCA_001517045.1. Lineage (NCBI taxonomy): Eukaryota > Viridiplantae > Streptophyta > Pinopsida > Pinales > Pinaceae > Pseudotsuga > Pseudotsuga menziesii. Next base: position 256,710 of record LPNX010474480.1, read on the forward strand.
TGTAACCTCTATTATAAATTGATCTCAAAAATTGTTGCCATGAGACTTAAGCCCTTCTTAGACAAAGCCATTTCTCCTCAGCAGTTTGGATTCCTTAAAAATCGACAGATCTTTGACCCCATAGGGATTACCCAAGAAGTATTACACACTATTAAAGCCCGGAAAAGGAATGCTCTTATACTAAAAATAGACCTGTCTAAAGCCTTTGATAGGGTTAACTGGTCATTTGTTCGTCTTATTCTCTTACAAATTGGAGTTCCCTTGGTTGGTGTGAATTGGATTTTGGGTTGTCTCTCTTCAGTTCAATTTGCAGTTCTTGTTAATGGCTCTCCATCTTCCTTTTTCCCAGCCTCCCGGGGAATAGGATAAGGCTGTCCATTATCCCCTCTGTTGTTTATCCTGGTTATAGAAGGACTTAGCCTGCTGATTGAGGAGGCCAAAAGACAGGGTAAGATAAAAGGTATAAAAATCTCGGCTCGTCTCTCTCTCACACACTTATTGTTTATGGATGATGTGATTTTATTTGGGTTTGGCTCTCTTGAGGAATGGAGGGCTTTCAAGGATATTTTGGATATTTTTTGTGAAGCCTCTGGTATGAGTATAAATATTAATAAATCCAGCTTCCTTCATAATGATCTGGATGAGGATATCCTTCAAAATTTAGCTGGTCATTTTCCTTACAGACTTGATTCTCCGTCTAAAGGTTTTGTTTATCTTGGCTGCTATCTGAAGCCTTCTGGTTACTTGATAAAAGATTGGTTCTGGCTCATCACTAAATTTGAAAAAAGGATTTCCCATTGGACCAATCGAATGCTGTCTATTGGAGGCCATCTTGTTCTCATTCGATTAGTCCTCTCGAGTATCCCAGTTTACTGGTTGTCCCTCTTCTCTATTCTGGCCTCCATCCTTGACAGAATCAGGAAAATTATCTTCTCCTTTCTCTGGGGATCCTCAGCTAATAAAACTAAATTTCATCTCATGGATTCGAAATCGCTGGCTCATCCGATTTCTTAGGGAGGATGGGGGATCAAACATTTGCCCAGTTTCAGCCTTTCTTTGAGAATGAAATGTTTCTGGTTGGTGCTAAATAGTTCCGGCATCTGGAATAAGCTCATCTCAGTCAAATATATGAAGAACAGACCTGTCCATACTTGGTTAAGAGAGAAAAGATTTGTGGTTGGGAATGTCTCTATTTTATGGAGAGGTTTTGTTGACACTCTGCCGTGGATCGACAAATCTTTGATTTGGAATGTTGGAAATGGCTCTTCTATTCGGATTGGTGCTGATCCTATGGTAGGTTTTGGCACAAATTACATTCTGCCAGTTGGTTTATGGGAGTATTTGGAAGATTATGGAATAGTTACTTTAAATCATGCCAGAAATCTTACCACATCAGCTACTTCTTACTGGTTCACGGCAACTGATTTAGACCTTTGTAATGAATGGAAAATTCATTGGGATCATTATATACGGGGCCTAGAATATGGTAGAATTTTATTATCAGACCAAAATGATTCTCTTCTCTGGTCTAATTTAAATTATGTTGGCTCCTTATCGGTTGATAAAGGATATGATTGCATCTCTCAAAGTTGTTTTGATCCTCCATATCTTTCGCTGGAATTCCTATGGCATCAACGTATTCCTCTGAAAATTATTTGTTTTAGTTGGCTTTTGGTAAGAGGTCGTATATTAACTTAGGACCAATTGCAGAGAAAAGGCTTTCAGGGGCCAAGCAGATGCATCTTGTGTGGAAGTAACTCGGAAGATATTCCCCATCTTTTTTTATCTTGCCCTACCAGCTTGAGAATCTTCACTTACTTTGCTGCAAAATTTGGTTTTGTTTTCCCAATCCACGATACTGTCTGCTCCCTATTGATTCAGTGGTTTAACTCCCCGTTCTGCAAGGCTGCCTTTAGATATCTGCCTATTTTCATTTTTTGGAATATTTGGATCCTTCGTAACAAGTGTATCTTTGAAAATTGGAAACCTGCTATTCCAGCTTTAATTTTTAGAATAGAAGGTTTTTTAAACACTTATCCTGCTCCTACTAAATCCTTAAAAATCTGGAAAATTGGTCATAAACCTGTTTTGACCTTCCCCTGTGGTTTTTTCGATGGGGCTGCAGCAGACAATATTAGTGGCTCGGGAGCTGTTATCTATTTAAATGAACATCACTATTTCTGTTTCTCCATTGGTAGTGGACTTGGTACAAATACAAGAGCTAAGTTATTGGCTTCATGGGTTGTTCTCAGAGTAAGCTAGATGATGGGTATCCCAATTCAGTTGATTTTTGGTGACTCTTTGGTTATAATTTATTGGCTCAATCGATCGTCGGCACTTGATGTTCCTTCTCTGATGCATTGGTGCAAAGATATAAGAAATTTGCTTCATTTGACCCCTCAGGTGATCTTCAAGCACATTTTCCAGGAGCATAACTCTCTGGTAGATGGAGTCTCAAAGAAGGCCCTGAATTTGGATTTGGGTCATGGTTTTTTCTCTGAATATTTGGATGGCAAGGTCATAAATGAGGGCCACTTTTTTCTATTTTAGCTGCTGAGTTTTTCAGCCTATTTGACCATCAGAAAAATGTGCATTCTTTGATGTTTTTGTCATGGTTAGAGTCCTCTCTGCTAGCAAGTTTTGCTCCGGATTATTTGATTGTTGACCACCTTTGATTTCTATCAGCATTTCTGACCTGTTAACGCGGGGATGATGAGTAAAGTCTGCCAAGATCAGACTTTTGTTTCTTCTTTCTTGGATGATGCAGTATGCTTTGATCATTTCTGTTATTATTGTGCTGCTCTGACTGTTGTCTCTGCTGATTGCTGAATGCTCAGTCATTGCTGCTATGTAAAAGATGTCTTTTGATTCTAATCGAATAACAAAGACTGGTATTTTTTCTTCTGAAAAAGATACAACAAAGTTTCTTCTTTAAATGGTTACTCCGCTATACAAAGGTGCGATGTTGGCGTATTTTACATATACATATATTTTTTTAAAACTTTTAAATAAATCACATCCCAATGAGCGAGCTATCTATTACCCTCATCTACCTTCATATCTATTATGCGCTTTGTTATTTCAAGAGTTTTGGCATCCTCTATGTGCGAACATCTCTTTAAGAAGACCTAAAATATCATGTCCAATAACAAACCCAATCTATTTGTGACTACTATGCATCGCATGGAGTCCTTCAAGATTAGAGGTGAACTATTTTTTGTATTTCACCTTTCAAGTTCACCATTTAATTTGTTTTTTGTTAATTTCTTTTCTAGGGTTTTGCAGTTGGATCTTGCATTTTCTAGGGTTCATGGCATGAACTATTTCATCGGCCTCAACCGTGTTTTCGATTTATTTTTTGATGAATAGTGACGGTGGATTTTAGTCACATTTGAATGTGCGTCCATTCAAAATACCCATTTTATAGAATTTTAAAATAGAAAGCAACACTAAAAACAAAGTGAGTAGCCCAAATGTACTGAGAGCACAATAGAAGCGGGGAAATATAAATAAATAAAAGAAAACCCTTTAGTATTCTTGTGGTTTCAAGAAAAATAGGAAATTAAAGCTTAAGGAAACTTCATGAAGAATTCCAATTGAACCCTACCCAACAGAGATTATTAATCCAAGAGCATTCCGCATAGATCATATAAAATTCTGAATGGTTGTCATGGTCAAAAAGTTGCAAGAATTTCATGTATTCCACTAATTCCAACAAGAATATACATATTGAATTCTTAGAAGAAGAGAATAAGAGGCAATAACATATCGAAAAAATTGCTTTGGTTTGCAAAATTATGATATTCCTGGGACTACTGAATGACAGGTGTGATGACCATCATTGCAATGAAACCTAACAAGGAAATGCACCATACACCCTCCTTGCATTACTTAACCCTCCACGAGAAGCATAAGCTTAAAACTTGGTTAAAAAAAACACAACCGCAACCTTCTAGGACCAAATAAACATCCATGACCAAATAAACCTACCAAGACCAAATAAAATTCCGCAAAACCCGGTTAACAAAACCACGTGTCCAAAAACCTCGAGATACATGTCGAAAAACCATTCGTCAGACTAACGAGAAATATTTTGAAACTTTGTCTCCATTGTTTAATGCCTTCAACATAATTATCAAAATTCATGAGAATATTTTAAAGATTTTATGTGAAACAAATGGGATCAAATATTCACTAAATATTGGTTTATGTGAAACAAATAGTTGAAGTCACTTGGGTCACATGTTGTCAATGGCATGCATTTGAAAGTAATATGCTATTATACTAAGCACTCACCTATGAATTTAAACAAATTGAGATTGACCAACATTGCTTGGTCATTGTTATAAGAGGAGGCATGGTAAACAAAATGGTTCAATGAAATGACAAAGTGGTAATTCTATTGCGCTTTTGATGCATCACCTTATAATTAAACTTCAACATTACATAAGGGATACATGATCAAGATGCCAATAAGGTAAGGTAAGGTAATAAAACTTCAATATTACATAAGGGATATATCATCAGGATTCCAGTAAGTTTAGGTAATGGGTGCATTATTCATGTCCATGATTATTGAGCAATCATGTTTAATGTGATTTTGTTTGGAACATTGAATCCACTTCCACCTTGACGATGTTCATGCCATAACTAGAGATATTGCACGATGCCTCCCACTTTGGAATTGTTATAAATCCTTTTTGAGAAATTTGGCACACAGACTAAGTGGATATATTATTACCATCCTTTATTTCTAGATGGATATTGGTAGCCACCCTCCTATTCTAGTGGCTAAAAATAGTTGTCCATTTTAGCAATTTTCTAGTAATTTTCTATGGTTTTTTGGGTCCCAAACTTTCAGGGACTTTTTGAGGCTCTAAAAGACGTTTTTTTAGCGATTTTGGGGGATAAATAACATCTAACAACATTCATTTGGTTTTAGTCAAAATATGTATATCTTAGATATACCTTTCAAATGGTCTATTGAACACCCCAAACACAGATCGTATGCAAATGTTATGACCCCAGGAAGTTGATTGTTCAAGTAACCACCTTGGGGACGCAAACTTGATGACGATTAATATTGTAGGGTTATTTTTTGGATGTTTAGGGTCTCTCCCTCATGCTTATGATAAATATGCCCTTTCAGGCTCATTTTGTATTCATCTTGGCACAAATGAGCATATCAACCACATATCTTCTCAGAGATAGCTATCACCATTCTAGTTGCTTTATTGTACATTATATTCTATTTACGTCATTTAATAGAATATGTGTTTGATGTATCTCTTTTTTCCTTTCAATATGTCTATGTTTATGATTTTATATATGTTCCTTCATTTCGTTCTCACATAAATATGGATCAGTGGTATTAGAGCAATCTTCTCTTTGATTTTTTTCAGTGCATGTCCCCGATGAGGTTAGGGTATAGAGAATTGTGTATAGAACTAGTTTCATTTGGGTAATATCACTCTTGCTGCCCCAAATGGCCTCCCATGGTGGAAGAAAATAGAGTTGACAGAGAAAGATACCCTACCAAGTCGTTGCTTGAGGAAGCCCTCGCATGATAGAGGAATGAGATGATGGATAATTTCACTCGGATCCTTCGACGAATGTCGACAATGACATATGCACCCTCAAAAATTAATTGTTTTAGAGATAGAACCCCCTTCAAGGTACAATTTAATTTTGATATTCCTTTATTTGAAGGCCAGATCAATACTAATTCCCTAGATAAGTTGTTTAATGTCCTAGAAGGGTATTTCTATGTCCATAATTTTTTGACAGGAAAAATATCAATTTTGTGCTCCTTAAGGCAGTCCCCCATGTCAAAAATTGGTGGGATACTTATTGTGAGAAAAACTCATCCGACGAGTCTAGAATGTTCAAGTCCAATATCACTTGGGCCTCTTTCATAGATGTCGTCAAGGAACAATGTCACCTTCTGGGAAACTATGATTCCAAGTACAAAACATGGACCATTATGCGTCAAGAGAGGGACCAAATGGTGTTAGAGTATACCAAAAAATTTCATACTTTGTGCACAAATCTAGGTACCAAGGAATAAAAGCGGCTGGTAATGAAATATTGTAGTGACTTACATCGATACATATGAACATAGTTGGACTTCTGGGACATATCTTCATTGGGAGCTACCTATCGGCATGCTTTCAAAATTGAGGAGAAATTTTGGCAAAAGAACAAGCGAAAATTTGGACCCATGAATCCACTACAGAAGCAAGGCAAGGGAAACCATGTTACGTAGAAAACAGGACAAGGAAAAGACAACCAATCCCAACCACAAGCAAAGCAGGGTAATGGAAATACAAAGAAGGACAACAGGAAGTGGTGTGGCTTCCAAAAAAGTACCTGACACAGCACTGATGAATACCATTCAAAGAAGTCATTGGTGGCTGATATTAAAGCTTCAAAATCAAATCCTATTTCAATTCAGAACCTAATGTCATGACCATAGACCAAGGGAAGAAAATAACTGATGTAGAACCCAGTGTCATTGTTTCTACCACACAGATTCAATCAGAGGATCCTAAAGAGTCAGTGGCAGAGGAACGTCTATTCCACTCACGAATGTGGGTGAAGAGAGTCCCACTACATTTCGTTGTTGATAGTGGAAAGCAAAAGAAACCGATCTCAATAGAAGTCATAATGATATTGGATAGTCCAACAACACTACACCCACAACTATACAACATCGTTGGCTAAGCCAAGGATGAGGTATCCACATTAGTCAGCAATGTTGCCTACTGTATGGAATCAAGCATTTCAAAGATGAGGTATTGAGTGATTTGGCCCCACTTGAAGTCTGTGATGTTCTTTTAAGACAGCCATATATGTGGAAGTGTTATGTTGTATATGAGTCATGAACTCGTAGTGTCATTATCACTTTGGGAGGAAAACTCTATCGGATACCAGAGACAGTTGCACCTATCACAATATTGTAGGGCAATAAGATAATCTCCCACACTAGGAAATTATTGCTCTTCACAATTTCCTTTGAAGGAAAAAATCATATCACAAATACCTCCACACCCTTTGCACAGGGTCCCTATGTTCAACATAAACAATACGAACACAAATTCAGTGTTCCCTTGTCCATTTGAGTACCTCTATAGTGCAAGGCCATGCATTCAAGGTGCTCCTATAGGAATAAATCACCCACTTTTGTTCATACCAAAGATAACATGGAAACCAAATTTGTTCAATAACTCCAATGCATCTATCAACAACAATTAAAACCCTCTGAAGATGTCAAAGAAAGACAACCTTTTCACTTTAGCAAATGTCGCACCAGGAGCTCAACTCAACACATAGTTCGAAAGATGATAAGGGATTTAACGCAATGGATACCATTTCTTCCTAAGGGGGGGAGGATTGATCCAGATGGATGTCGGTGTCCACCCACATATTCCACTGGCTCAAAACAATTGTCCATTTTGGCAATTTTCTAGTAATTTTCTAGAGGTTTTTGGGTCCCAAACTTCCAGGGCCGTTTTGAGGCCCTAAATGAATTTTTTGACGATTCAGGGGGCCAAATGGTTGCCAGCAACTTGAATTTGAATGGAGTCGAAATATTTAAATCTCGGATAGACCTTTCCAACAGGCTATCGAAAGCCCCAAGTAGAGATCATATAAAAAATTTATGACCCTGGAAAGTTGATTGTTCAACTAATCACCTTAGGGCTGCAAACTTTATGACTATTCATCTTCTAGGGTTATGATTTGGACGTTTAGGGTTCTCGCCCTCATGATTACTATAAATAGTCCTTTTTAGCCTCATTTTTCATTCATATTGGAATGAATGAACGTAACAACCACATATCTTCTGAAAGCTAGCTACCACCATTCTAGCTGCTTTATTGTACGATTTGTTCTATTTACTCCATTTCATAGAATATGTGTTCAGAGTATCTCTATTTTCCTTCGAATATATCTATGTTTATGGTTCTATATCTGTTCTTTCATTTCGTTCTCACATAAATCCGGATCATTTATGGAAATTTTAATAGAGTTGTTGGGAAATTACATTAGGGTTAATCTCTATTGTCTAAGTCATATCTTACAATGGGAACAATTAGGGTTACCACCTTCCCAACTCATTGAATCTCATTTCACTACCGTGTGTGTGTGCAACCTAGCAACTCTATAACTTATCCGATTATGCTAAGTTTAGTGCATTATTCTTGTTGTTCTATTAATTGACTTGTACCCTTAAGCTTGAGATTCATTCAAGATTGGGAATATTTGGGAATAAGATTGTAGACTCATTTTAACAGTTAGTTTTGAGGGGTTTCTTGTCCAACAAAAACAATATTCTTGCACTTACTTTCCACCATTTCTAGGTATGAATTATAATTCTACATTGCATTTAATTGATATTAATTTGGTTAGGTTTGAATGGTCAACCTCAGCTTCTATTCATCCACCTTCATCCTTTGGTAAAACATATTAACATTTTTTATAAAATAGTGGAGGTCAGAAAGGGAAATGTCCCTGTAATAATAGTAAATGAGTAGGCTAACCCTCAACCTACAATATGACACCTTGTGTCAGTGGTTCCAAATGACCAAATTCTAATCAAAGTATCTTTATGTAATCCCAATGCATCATATTTACCTTTCCCCATCCTGCATGTGGATCCTAGAGGGTTCCCTTTGTTCTTTAACATCGAATATAAGTTTTAAAAAATCAATTGTTTTGAATATGGGTCTTTCTGATCATTACTTGGAAACAACAACACAAAAAACAACTATTTATTCCTCTAAACAAAATCTTTTCCTTATTTGCATGATACTTGACATGAGTATTTTCTTTCTCATATAGCCATAATCCCTGACCCTCCACTTAATTATCGACCTCACAAGAAACACCCTTAACAATATTGATCATACAATCAACTGTGAGACCCTTTACATAAGAGAATCCAGATTCCAATATACCCTTTTAACCAATATATAAAACCGACCATCCTTTTGTTCTTTCCCTTACCAACCCAATTGATGGATTGATATTTGATATTGTGTGTGCTCAGTTGTAGTCATGATTGTGTTCAATTTCTTGTATTCATGTAATAATAAATGGAATGTAATGTCAATTGTTTGGCTTCCAGATGAGTTTCTTTAGAAGATTGATTAAGAATAGGGAAGAGGCCTATACCAAAAGTTGTGTGGAAGGAAGGAAGGAGGAAAAACAATTAGATTCTTTGTGCACTCTTATGCTGATTTTGACGAGCTCAATGATCTCACATAGACTAACCATTTATTCTTGGGTGGGAAAGTACTTCAACAAATTGTAATGTTGATCCTTCATTGAACAACTATCTCTTAGCATTGCCAATTTCCCTGAGAAAGCTAATGATGTTGGGATGTGAACCCTATCCCACCTTACTAAGGATTCACAGGTTAGGGTATACTTGAAACTAAACAATGAACTCTTGTGCCCTAATCTACTGTTGCATCCATTAAATATTCCACAAATTTTGAATATCCCTCTAACCCTTTGTCCTCCATGACCAAAGAACCCATTAGAGATAAAGGAAAGCATATTGTTATAAAATTAACTAGATATTGACAAGTCAAAGTCATACTAGGAGTATGTGTAACAAAATTTAATACCCTTGCTTCAAATAAAATATGGAACAAGTGATTCTATGTATGATGCAATGGTTTCTCTTCTAACAAATATGGGTATATCTTAGATGAAATTAGTTGGATTTGGTTCTAATGAGGCATATTCCATGAGTGGTATAAGTCATGAAGGTTGATTTAAATTCTAAGGTGTTATACTACCCTTTGAGCATATGCAAATATGGGATCAACAAATGAAGAAGATGAGGAAAAAGGTGGTAGGGTCACAATATGGTAACAAAATGGATGACAAAATTTACTAGTATATCCTAGCAGAAGATTTGAGATGGAAAAAAGCATCCAACAAATGAACAAGTCCGTTAAGGGACTATATCTAACTCACAAATATTAGCCATTAGCTACATCACAACATATAAAACTGAGATACGAAAGAAGGTGAACCCATTGAGGGATCATATTATATTAAAATCCCTTACACAATCAAATATGAATAGTTGGTAGTCAAGGAAGCACTTGAAAAAAATCATAAAGATCATTCCCATCAACGGCTAGGATTAGATTAGGTTTTCATTGTACAACTAATTGAAACAGTCGAAGGAAGATCAACATGTGGCAAGGGGAATACGTTTTTAAATGGTTGAGATCTAATCAAACATTTCACAAAGATAGATCCAGATTGTATACGAATTTAACGCCAGAATCAAGGTTAAAGTATGACCTTATCCATGGATGGTTTAGAATGCATCGAGTCGACCTTCATAGATATATACGCACCCTTAACAATTGAGGAAGAGCATTAGATATACTAGGTTTTTTGAATGTAAACTATTTTTGTTTTTATGAATGCAAATGTTGAGCTTAAACAATTTTAATACCCTTGTTTTTACCCTGTGGTGTAAATTTTGTAAATATTGATGTAAAATGATAGACACCATAAAAAATGGTCTAGATGACCAAGACTATGTAAATGTGTATATTTTTTATATTAATATAAAAATATCTAAATGGATACAGTGTGAGAAGGACGCAGAACAGATGGGTGGCTATGAATCCATAAGAGGGGAAGTGACAATGGGTCTTATGGAAATGACCAAGGGGGGAAGGATTAGGTTATGTCCTTAACATTATCAACTTAATTATATTTTATTAATCCATGATTAGGATCCTGATTTATTTAATTAAAGGATTATTTAATTATGAAAAGGGGGATTAAGAGTGGTTCCATGTGGATGAGCCACATGGAAAATATGGTGCATTCCTATAGAAGTAAGAATGTGAGATTGAGAAGGGCTCATTCCATTTACTATTCCACCATTCAAATTTTCCTTCACCATGAACCTTTCCATTGCCTTGGAGAGATGAGCTTGATAAAGTGAGAGAGGAGTGTGAAGCCATTGCTAAATGTGAATTTTGCATGCCATTAACCCAGTAGATTGGTGAGTGAGAAAATTGGCATGCAATTTATCCTTGGAGTTTCCAATTCAAAGAATTCGTGTCTAGCCTATTCTGGAGCGCTAGGAAGGGACTAGATGCTACCCATGGTACTTTTAATTCAAAGAAGGGAGCTTGTTCTTGGCCTTGATCAAGTTGATGGGGAAGGAGAATTGAGTATTGGGATAGCTGTGGAGGGTGTTTAGCCACCAATAGGTTGCATTAGATATTGGGTTGTTTAGAAGCCATGAGAAAATACTTAGCCCTTGTGGATTCATAGCCTTAGCTCGAGGGTGTTCTGTCAAAGTAAGAATTGGATTAATAGTGCATATGGCTGAGAGGAACATACCTCTTCTGTAGTTATTTGGAGAACAATTGAATTAAAATATAAGTATATAATATTATGAGAATGTGATGCTTAATTCTCTGTTTTATTATTGTTTATGCTTGTACATGTGAATGAAATTGCATGGCATTGTATCTTTGTTTCTATTTGAATTGCAAGAAAAGATATTGTGAATGTGTATGATGTTTTGGTAATGAATGGAGAAAAAATGAAATTGGACTTCTATGTTCAAATTCTGGATATGAATTTGAGTACCCTATGGTCACAATGGTGAAAGGAGGATAGAAGGTATGTTACAACAATACCCATGACCAAGGCGATACATGGATAACTTGAACAAAACCCAAATTGACCAACCTAAAAAATCACCCACCAAATGGAGAATTAACGATACTTTTTCCATGCATTTAATCAATATCATGTTGCATTTAATCTTATTCCATGCACTAATCAAGATGGAAGGCACCCTCGAAGTAGAAATGTACCTTATTCTTGAGTGTGTTTAATTATGCTATTCATCCCTTCAAAGAATTAGGCTATGATTAAGGCTCTTTAGTTGTTCTTAATTTAAGGCTTTATGTATTGTGGATTACTCATACATCCCCATTAAATTCAACATTCACAATAATTTTCACAGCTAAGATCTACCCCATGCACCTCATATTTTAGCCATAAATCCAATCAAGGTTTTTACAAGGTGTATCTTCAAGGTTCCTAGGGTGATATAATATGATTCACACCTTCCATATTGAGGGTTCCAATACCATATGTAAGGTCCCACTGAACCTCAAAACACAAGACCAATTCCACAATCTAAATTTACGCAAATGTAATTACCCTGATATTATATTAGCTAAATCCAATCACAACATTAGAATCTAATTCGAGAAGGATTTTTTTTAAAGTTTCTAAATCTAAGATCCCTTACTCATAATCTAAAAATGATTTTTCCTATAATGTTTTTTTTCACAAGACATTTAGCACAATAGTTCTATAGGTATCCATAATTGACAATCCACCTAAGAGTCACTTTTCTTAATGAGTAGGAAAAATAGTTCTATAGATATCCATAATTGACATACCACCTGAGAATCATGCATTCCTCATGAGTCTCTCTCACAATGATCCTAACACCTTCTAATTCATAGTGTTTTAAATGCATTAAATTGAGTAATCATAATTTACTCAAAGATGCAATACTACATATAACATAAAAGCTAATTAATTGTAATCATATTTTATATTCTAATTGAGAGAGATTAATATACAAGCCTATTCATTCTCGTATATATGATGCATATATCAATTAGTTTTTATGTTTCTTTTCATGAGGTTAACTTGATACTTATAAAATATTCCACAAACAATGCACACATCTAATTTGTAGCACATAATGTGAACACTTGGCACACAAAGGTTTCACTATCAACTCTTGATTGAAACCTCTATCCAATATTAACATATGAACAACTAACCAACTATTTTTGGTTAGATTTCTTAAATACTAAGGATATTAACTCTCTTAACATACTACAAATAGATAGAATCCTCTTCTACATAGTTGTATTTCTGGTTTAGGGATTTCTTAAACAATTTAATATTACATCAACTAAGCATACTATAAATGCAACACACGAGCATAAATAATTGCTATATAATGACTACTTCATAATAATAATAATAATTATAAATACATATACGCATTCCAAACCATTCAATGGTATTCATAAAACCATTCTCGCCTTTTTTAGCACTAAAGCTAAAGAAAGAAAATCCACACGCCCTCATTACAACTAAATAGATAATTTGTAAAATGTCATGGTAGGTAAAGAGAGTAAAGGAAATCACTCTTGTGACAATGAAATAGATTTTATCTTTGAACACAATCAAGAGTGTGGAAGGAAATTTTTATCGTGCATGCTCGTGGAAGGAATCCCTCATTCTTCTCATTCTCTGTGATTCTCGAAGGAAAATGTATGCTCATTATAGGAGGCCCTAGTTATGAGCGCACAGTCGACAACAAAAATCCCAATTAGGAAGTTTTCCTTCATTTTTGCATTTTGTATTTTTTATCGGTTTACCAATACATTATGAGAATGCAACATACACTATAATATTTAATTGTGGGCCTCTCAAGTTTTCCTATGCACCTTCATTTCTTCTGTAACTTCCCATTATCATATATGTGCATTAATTTGGGCATGGCCCAATCATGCAATGGCATAGTTGTTTTTGCATGGTTACATTTGTTTTTGGATTCCCACACCATAATCCCCAGCTGGCTCCGAAGTCACAAGATTCATCGAACTTGAACCTCCATAATTTTAACCTTAAAGTTCGATGGGGAATTTTAAGGCAATTTTAATAGAAAAAAATCATTTTGGTTTCTTAACTTAAACCCTAGTACTTACGCCCTATAGTCTAGTTACCTTAGCCTTGAATCCAAACTTGAGTGCAAATTTTTCTCGCTCTTCTTGCCACCGCTTAGAAAAGAGAGAACTGGTGAAATGTGAAGGCCCATAATAAGTTGTTATGGATTTGTATTGCATGATTTAGGTACTTGCTCCTCAATCTATAATACATTGATTTTTCCTTGTGATGGAATTGTTGATGTAACATTTATATAACAAAGTCAAGACCTTTTGTTTGACTTGAAAAGTATTCATTTTTCTATGATGTATGTTTTAGATAATACATCAAACATTTTATGTTGGCACCATCCCTCCTTAAAAGGTGAAATTCATCCTTTTAGGCATAATAAACATGAAGTAGTTTCCATCCTCAGATTCCTTGAGATATCCATTGTATCTTAAGGGGACATTTATTCCTTTTTTATAACAACTTCTTCCAAAATATTTTTAAGTTAATTTTTACAAAAAGATAGACATGCCAAGAAATGTTATTTTCCCCTCACATCTAGATTCCAAAATGCCCCCAACATCTGAGTTTTTGAAGATCTATCAACTCCATAAAATATACTAAATACTCCTTGATAGTGAACTTCCCCTTTAGTTTCTTTCTTCCATCAAATTATGTCGGGACTGGGTTGGAAACTATTTTGAATTTTTCTTTGTGTATGGAAGGTGGATATCTTGTGTTTTCCTCTATATTTCATAGGGTTATTTCTCCACTTTTTCCCACTTTACATCGACCTCATTGGGACGAATAATTACTTGCATGCTTTGAAAAAAGAAATATGAATAAAATATGGCAATGATCATTGATAACATTTACAATACATCATCATTTCAACTCAAGAAGCATTGAGAGGATTATACCCATTCAATTTGTCCTCACAAAATCTATTTCTTCTTCCATTTATGAATTTCCCATATATATTCTTTAGAATGATTTATTGGCTCCTCACAATAATACCAAATATTGAGCCATATGGCGTAGTTTCTCCAAGACCCTTTTTCATATGTTTCCCTGGACCAAGTTGTTGTATCAAAATATTTTACACACAAACACATTCATACCATTGATGTGTATTGGTTAGGTTTTATACTTTCAATATAATTTCCTAAAAAAAAATTATGGGCTCACTACTTCAATTTCCCTTTTTCATAAATTTTGTTTCCTAAATGACCATATTTTTCTCATCCATTTTCTTGTACAATTTATAAGAAATTCTTCCATCTTGAAATAGTCACTACATACATGGTAACAAGGTAGTTATATATGACAAGTATGACTATATAGGCCACTAAATTAGCCCCAATTGAAGCTACATCATCTATTTTTGTGTGTGTTTATTGATACCATTCAATCTAAGCTAACAATTAACTTTCCCATCTATTATCCTTGCAACCCCAACATAGATTCCATATTAATAATTGTCCAAATGAACTAAATGCACTATCTTGATTATGGAGCATAGTGAAATAAAATGTTGATTCCAATAGCTAGCAAAGAGGGCTTGTAGTTGTGTTGGATCCACACTGAGTTCTAGATACCCTCGAAGGATTTCCTTCCTCAAGATTGATTAAACCCTACAAGTGTCTTGTTTTGAAAGAGATTTATATCTTTTTTTGGCTTCTATAGTAGGAATAGTAGGCATATTATTTTGTCTATCCAATAGTAATTGAGTTCAATGGGTCGATGTTTTCCATTATCGTCCTATGGTGCCCAAGATCAATTCTTGAGTTGCATTCCATTGATAGGGATGCTAAGCAAGAACCCTTTCAAATATTCAATGTGGAAATCATTTTGGGTAACCTATTTCCAAGTTAGCCAATATATAGTTTATGTTTTCATCTAATGAAATACAACTATGATTGTAAAGAGTAGAAAACACCTTCGGAGTGTTCCTAAAATACCCCGGCAAGAATGTGCACGTTTTTGACATACCTCAACATTCTAGTTGAAAAATGAATACACATTATAAACAATGAATAAGGCCAACTCATTCTAAACAAATGAATAGAGATGAATAAGGCCCAAATCAATATTTTCATTTCACCACATTCCCAAGGAAAATAATATTAAAAATGAATAATCACTGTATGGTCCATTAATGAAGAACATTAAATTTGAAATGATTTTTCTGGGTGTGAGGTTTTTGATGGAAAAAAAAAAGTTTGTGAAGAAGGAAGAATGGAGAAGAAGATAGTGAAGAGGAATTTTAGCCATGAAGGAAGGAGGAACTCTGTAGAAGAGGCAGGGAAGAAAGGACAAATACAAAGAGTAGCCAAAGAGATAAACAATTTCTGAGTTTAAATTTTGTTAAGGAATGTAAACCATGCCTGAGATTAAGACCACGAGGGTAGTTGTAAAATTTATATTTTTCTTTGTAAATTGGATAATTACAAGTTTTCCGAAGGCCTCTGAATGTAAATTACAAATTTTGAGTTTTATTAGAAAGAAGAGAAGTTTTAATGGATTCTTGTGTTTAAACTTTAAACCAATGGTGGGTGTGTTTACTTTAAGTTGTGCACTTTGATATTTACAATCGTGTGGTATTTAGTTATTTTAATGCTATAGGGATGCAACAATGGATCCATAATATAATTCCACCATAATAATTTATCGATTCATATCGGTGCAAATAGTAACTACAATATAAGATAATGTGGAAGGATTGACCAACACTACCTAAATAGTTTTATCGGCCAACACTTCACAAAGGATATACTGTAAGCACATATGTGTAGTTATTCAATGTGTGCGTTCTCCTTTAGGAAAATGTGACATAAGGGATGTCTGATACTACTACGGTAATACGTTTGGAATTTCATTGAAGATAAAATATTGTATAGAAAATGAAAAATGTCTAATATTGAGGTAAAGAAGGGTAGAAATTTTGCAAGCTTTCCACACAAAACAAGTCAAAAGACATGTATTTTTAAACATTTCACCTTTATTAATAAACAAAATGTTTTTGAAAGGTTAGGCGATCCTTCCTTCACTATAGATGTTATGTAACATTGTCTGAAAATGTGATTGAAAACATGGAATGATGGGTATTCTGATAGTTTATGCACGACATAATGCAATAAAATGCTCTTGCAGGTAAATAGAATGGAGGAAGCTAGGTCCAAATAATTCTAAAAAATGGTGACCATGCATCGAAGAACAATTTGAAGGGGTAGACGGACATTTCTCCGATGATGGATGAAACATCTAGAGAAAACAGGTTGAAGGGCCGAGCGAGCATTTTGATTTCTTTTAGTACACTGGTGGTATAAACAATATTTATTCTTAGCCCTAATCTGTTGGCAAGGGTGTTTACCAAGAAGGGTTAGATGAAACTACCTCCAATATAAATCCATTCGATGTTTGTTATGATAATGGTTCCAGAACATAATTCCCATATAATATTTTAACGAAGTATAATGATATAAATAGTAATTATGACAGACAATAAGGTGGAAGGATCGACCGACACTACCTAAATGATATTGTTGAGACCAATACTTATATACTTTAAGCACATGTATGCAATTATCGAGTGTGTGACATTCTCATTTAGGCGAATTTGACATGAGGGTTATTCAATACTACCGCTGTAATACTTTTGAATTATCATTGAAGATAAAATATCGATATATAAAATGAATCATGATCAATATTGAGGTATGGGTGGGAAATTTTTGGCAATAATTCCGTCGAAAAATGAGTCAATAGACTCATAGTTTTAGAAATTTTATCTTGATCAACAAATGTAGTGATTTTGAAAGGTCAAATGATCCTTGTTCACTATATATGTAATGTAATGGAGTATGATATTATGCTCAACAAAATTGAATGATGGGTAGTTTGATAGTTTATGTACAACATAATGCACTACACTTCTCACATGGGTAGACAAAACAGAGGAAGTCAGGGTCGACTAATTCTGAACAATTGTGGCAAGGCATTGAAGAATATATTGAAGGGGTCATCAAACATTTATCCGATGATAGATGAATAGTCGAGAGAAAGCAAGTTGAAGGGTCAGTCGATCCATTTGATTCTTCCTTTCTTCACTGTATCTGTAACATAATGGAGTCTAATATTATTCTCAACAAAATGGAATCATGGGTAGTTTTATAGTTTATGGACAACACAATGCATTGCAATGCTCACACAGATAGAAAAAATGGAGGAATCTAGGGCTGACTCATTCTGAACAATGGTGACAAGATATCGAAGAATAGATTGAAGGGGACATTAGACATTTATCTGATGATAAATGAACCGTCAAGAGAACACATGTTGAAGGTTCAGTAGATCCTTTTTATTTCTTCTAGAACATTCATGGAATATATAATATTTGTTTTAGTCATAATCTCTTTGAAAGGGTATTTACTAGGTAGTATTAGACGACACCGCATCCAATATAAACAAACCTTTGATGTGTGTCATGATAATGGTTCCAGAACATAATTCTCGTGGAATAATCTAATGACACATAATGATGCAAGGATTAATTATTATATAAGAGAAGGTGGAAGGATCGACTGACACTACCTAAGTAGTTTTACTTGATATCCATCCTTATATACTATAAGCACATGTATTCAATTATCGAGAGTATGCTATCTCCATTTGGTAAATTTCGTAGAAGGGCCAACCAATACTACCGGTGTATTTCTTCTAAGCTATCATCGATGAAAATTTATCGATATACATAATGAAAAGGGCCTAATACTTAAGTAGGGATGATTGTGCATACCTGTAAGATTCAAAACCAACTCGAATAGTACAATGTTGTAAATTTATCAGAATTCACAAAAAAATTCAAACACACATGCCACTGATTTAAACACATGAAGCCATTGATTTTTTTCTTTCTATTAAAACTTAGAAATTATAATTTATATTCATATGATTTTGGGGAAGCCATAATTATAAAAAAATACATAGACAATAGAATTTTCATAACTGTTGTCATGAACTTAGTTTCACATTGTATTTTACATTCCTTCACAAGATTCAAAATAAATAATTTTATCTCCTTCGCTAGTATTTGTTCTCATTCCGTTCTTCCCATTCCCCTTCGTTTTTTTTGGACCAAAATTTATGTTCCTGTTTTTTTCCCTTTTCATTTCATTTAATCCACATTAAGAGAAAACACATTGAGAGAAAACCACATTAAAGGATCGGACGATCCCTTTTCTTGGTTCCTGTATATTGGCCGGCTAAACATTATCTTTTCTTGGTTGTAATCTCTTTGAAAGGGTGTCTATCAGGAAGGGACTGACGACACTACATCCAATATAAAAATAAGTTCGGTGTGTGTTATGACAATAGATTTAGAGCATAATTCACATATTGTATTTTAACAAAGTATAATTTTGGAAAGAGTAGTTATGATTGATGAGAAGGTAGAAATATCGACCAAAAATACCTAAATTATTTTTTGATGAAGACCATGTTTGCATACTATAAACAAATATATGCAGATATTGAGTGTATGTGTTCTCCATTAGGTGAATCCGACAAAAGGGTCGACCGGTGACTACTTCTATAATACTTTTGAACCTATTGTTGCTGATAAAATATTGATATCGAAAATGAAAAATGTTTAATCTTGGCGTTGCGACGACCAAAATTTTGCAAGAATCTCATACAAAACGAGTCAAACAACTCGTCATTTTAAACATTTTATCTTGATCAAAAAATATTATGTTTTCAAATGATCGGATGATCCTTCCTTCACTATAGATGTAACATAAAAAAGTCTGATACTGTGTTCAACAAAAATGGAATGATTTCTATTTTGGTAGTTTATGCACACCATACTTCTCATAGAGTATTTAACAAACAATTCTACATCATAGATTAACTTTTCTATACATGAGGGAAGAAGTGCCAGACGACACTCTGTTTTCATTAGTGTCGATTCCTTTTATGTAGTAACCCCCATTCCACCAAAGTAATGGCATATTCCTTATTTTGTAGTTGAAACATATGGAAGGGTAGGATGATACATCTTCTGCAATACATAATAGTTATGTCTCAATCTATTAATATAATATACACATCGATGGAGGATTTCAAGATTGATGCTATGTGTCAGATCATAGTCTAAATTCGGGAGATATGAATTTGGGTCTTCATCAAGATATAGAAATAATAGATCAATTCTATGAACAATGATGCTAAGAAGAAGCATAGGAAATAGATCTTGCTACTAAGAATTCTCACAAGCATACACAAGAAAAATAGAGAGAAGAAAAGAGACTGAATCACATGAATGAAGAGATGAATATTGGTGTGTATCCTTCCATTGAATAATGATGAATAATAGTGTAAATAAATAATACATCCATCATAGGAATATCGAGTTGTATGGAGACAACTCATAAAGCTCAAAAAGGATGACTTACCAAAATATAGCAAACCCTCATAGGTGGGTAGAGCACTTCCCAAATATATCAAGGACCTCGCGAATTGGAAAAAGAATGAGTGAGTTGTCAAGGAGGTGGAAAAAACATTCTAATCCTAGAAAATGGAGGAAAAGTCATGAAGGATGGGTTGGAAACAAAAGCACCCAGTTTCCTAGTTTGACTAGCGTTACCTTATCCATGGAAAAACAGAAAAATAGAATAAAACATAATCTGCTGTAAAGTGTTGTATACTAATTTTGGATGGTAAAATGTGGTCAAGATCAACCCAGAATTAGAAATAAATCATTCCTAGCATATAGATGGCATGTATTGATTTTAAGGTGCAAGAGGATGCCAACTAATTAAGCTAGTGGGTGAATAATTAATCAAATAATGATTAATTATTTTATCCTTAGTTATGAATGGGTTTAATATATTCCAACACCTCCCTATAAGTCTGAATTTATGATGGTATAACAAAAAATATAGATGCATATAGGGCTCAACAACAAGGCTATGGTCACCCTTTAACAATTATTATGTCCAGAAAAGTGAGGAAAGATGAAAAACCACATGGGGAAAATACTCCCTGAAGAAAGGACAAGGCACAAAATTTTGAAATAATATGTCTTCAACATATTCTTATCTTCACTTGAATGATCTGAGTGAACTACTTCTGGATGGAAGACTTGTTGAAGAAATCATGAACTCCATGATCATGCGCTGGAGTGTAGAACCTGCAAGAAGGAAGATCAGAGACTCCTTGCATCTCATCATCTGATGAAGTAGGAGAATTATATGAATGCTTTTTGATGTTGTCAAACTCTGATATGCAAACATAATCTGAAATGGAAAAGAGATCCGTTCTTACTCCTTTCCAAATAGTACAAAAATTAAGACAATTTATTTGACACCCGATTCCTTGAATAGTTGCAAAATTGTGATGTGAATCACATGTCAATCTTCCAATATGATGTAGCACCTATATAGATCTAATATGAGGCTGATAAAACTATGATATACCAGAAATATTATCATATGTAATAGCAAAGATAAAGGATTCAATGGCTCCATGAGGATATAGGGCTAGACTAGGAAAATTATGAGCAACTAGGGAAAATTGATAGGTGTAAAAATATGAATGATGGATGGGCATAAGATCTGAACCATAAGTGTTTATAACAGATCCAAACATGTTTAATATCAATCCAAAGATGACTAAGGACATGGATAATCAGGCACTGAAAGATAGGAAATACTTCAAACCATGTAAGATAAATATCACTGCATAAGAGACCAATGAGGAATCAACTAGTGAACTTGGGATTTGTATTGTCTTAGGATTATTCAGAGGTATGGTAGATGGTATGAATGGTGGTATTATATGTGTATCGACCTGCAAATATGTTTCTAAATCAGAATCCAAAGGATCACATATAAGAATGAGATGTTCACAATCTTCAAGGAGGTTCCTGAGTATTGATGTCAAGAACAAAGGAAGATATGCTGAAGCACATGAGATCAAGTAAGGTAAGTGGTATGACACAAATAAGGCTTGATTTGGCTAAGAAAACATCATGGAAATCACTTTCTTGCACACCATCAATGAGAGAGGTATGCACAAAGTGTGAAGAATCTGGCATATAGATCTCAGAATCTAAGATAGGAGATTTAGAGAATAATGAATGGATTATAGGATCATAATCAATGTCAATATCAACTCCATATGTTACTTCTTTTTCATCAATAGTATCACAAGAAGAAAAATCACCTTCAAGAGACACATAAAAAGATGGCTCTTCAATATTTGCTTCTTCATTGAAGGAGGAAGCATTCGAATTAATGAGGGTAGGAGAAACATGAACTATATGAGAAACTTCTTCATAATGATCAAGTTCATCAGAGAATGTAGAGGCCAAGAAATATTGAGAGAGAGAACAAGAGGAAATGCTGGGTTCACTCCATGCTTCATGTTCTATTTCCTGCAAACCAAAAGATTTGTCCAAATTCATCCAAAGCTCAAATGGATACTCAGTAGAATCTATGAGATGATATATATTTGGAGACATTCCCAAACACATAATTCCATAATCTCTATCACAATTATTAATCCAATCGATATTCTCTTCATAAGATTTAGGTTCGCTCAATGCACCAATGGAGACATAAGAGAAACATTGCATCTTCAAGTATGCACTCATCTTTGACTTCCAATCAACATAGTTGAAAGGAGATAGTAGAGGAAATTTTGAATCCATATTGAAGTTGTTGATATGCTCTAGTAGATACTCTTTGCAACCTGCAAAACAAGGTAGGAGAAAATCTTGTAAGCTAGACAAGCTCTTCTTCAGAGAGGGATAGGAGACTGGATGCACTTCTCAACTCTGTAGAACTTTATCAACCTTGCTGCTCTGATACCATGTAGAAGATGTAAAGGTTTTTCTCCCTGTAGCTCTGATACTATGTAGAAATAATATATCAATGCTATGATAAATAATGCTAAGAAGAGGCACATGAAATAGATCTTGCTACTAAGAATTCTCACAAGCATACACAAGAAAAATAGAGAGAAGAAAAGAGACTGAATCACATGAATGAAGAGACGAATATTGGTGTGTATCCTTCCATTGAATAATGATGAATAATAGTGTACATAAATAGTACATCCCTCATAGGAAAATTGAGTTATATGTAGACAACTCATAAAGCTCAAAAATGCTGACTTACGAAAATATATCAAACCCCCATAGGTGGCTAAAGTGATTCCCAAATCTATCAAGGACCTCATGAATTGGAAAACACATGAGTGAGTCGTCAAGGATATGGAAAGAACATGCTAATCCTAGCAAATGGAGGAAAATTCATGAAGGATGGGTTGGCAACAAAAGCACCTAGTTTCCTAGTTTGACTAGCTTTACCTTATCCACAGAAAAGCATAAAAAACAGAATAAAGAAGAATCTGATGTAAAGTATTGTATACTAATTCTGGATGGTAAAAGGTGGTCAAGATAAAAAATCAATATGACTCTTGCCTTGATATTTGATGATTTGTGGAACAAATGGTGGAATGTTTTCAAGCTTTATAAAAATGGTTGTTTGGCATGTTCACCAAAGAGTATTATGCAAGATGATTTTGTACATAATCAAATAAAACAATACACTTCAATTCTCTTTATACCATTACACAACCTCGATGAAGGACAATTACATATTTTAGTATACAAAATACCGGAAGGATCTGATTAGCTATCCACATAAGTTGATCATTTTTCTCGAGATGAAAGGTTGGCACAATATTGTAAGCAGATTAAAGATGAAAGAGATTCAAAAATTTATTATTTGTGATGATTAAAGATGAGCAAATAAAGAGGTCTATACTTCTCACAATGTAAATGACCTAGATGTAATTAAAGACTACCAAAATTCTCTATATCATTTCCAGCAACTACGTTGTATTTTATACCTAGAGAAGTCAACAAAACCTTCAAAAAAGAAGAAAAAGGGAGAGGAATATGAATATGAGCCTAAAATTTCAATGGCTACCACAAATATTTTGGATCTCTATATTTGGTGAAGGGAGGCAATTGTGGTAGATGAATCTAGCCAATATATTTCCTTGTTTATTTGTCGATGTTGTTTTCCATTTTCTTTAATTGAAACATTGAAGGACATCAAATTGATTTCGTCTATACTCTGTTGTGACCTTGTTCTTATTGATACAAGTAACCATATTCACCAGTGGATGGAAAGTGATTTTCTTGAATTGTTGCTTTATCTTGATTTGAATGTTGAAACACACACCATAATTGTTTTAGTTGATGTCATCCTGTCATATTTAATCAATAGATCAATTTCTCAAGTCTCTAAGAAATATAAAAGGACTCACAAAGAGTACCCATTCCATGGTGTTTATAAAAATTACTTAGAAGGTTGTTACAGGGGTTTATATTCTTTAGTTTGTTGGAGAATTGGATGCGTAGCAGAGAATGTCTCCCTTATGGAGATGGATTTGGATTGGCATAATGATAATGATCCGATTATTGAAAATTTACCCTTTTCGGGCTCGAAATTGGATCCTAGAAATTGTGTTTTTGCAAAGGAAAGGATTTCAACGTTTTGGGATCACATTATGGAAATGTTTGCTTCACCTCAGGACACAGTTGTTCTTTCCTTGTGTGGTGGATGTTTATTTATTCATTCATCGAGACACTAATATAAACGAATGATTGTGTCATTCGTGGAGACAATTCAACAAGAGAAGATCGTGAATGCATATTTTGGATTGTTTTGTCAACAAAATGGAATTTAAATTTTGTTGACCTTTTTTGGAAAATTAAATGCCAATTTAGTTTTTCCCTTTTAATTTTTAAATTTTTTTTAATACGTTTAACTGGATGTTACTATTGTTGACACAAATGCAACAGAACAATCTTTAGTTAAGAATTCATATCACGGTCAAGAAATTTCTGGAGATGTAGAATCTCTTAGAATCTTACATTTGCAATATCAAGAAAAGGAAATTGCCAAGGAGAATGAAGGTAGTTTTATATGATTTATGCAAACGAGAATACTTTAGAGTTCATCGATTATTAATTCTATCACAACAATCTTGGGACAAAGTATAAACTCACAAGTGATTCAATTGACAAATTACTCATGAAATGATGCAACAGTACTGCAATAGGAGGTTGCAGTTCTGTATTATCAGTAAAAGAATGAATAATACAATACAATGCCATGAAAAATGCATGAATGCCAAGCTAATTCGAATTCTCTAGTAGGTCATTCAAATTGCATGAATGAGTGTAGCTTAATTGAATGTCAGGCACGCTCGCCACACTTAGTTAACCACTAATCTAATCAATAACTGACTCTCACACTAAGTCTTAACTGAATCGGAGTGCAATAGATGATTGAGTCTAACTGAATGTGACTCAACACATATCACTGCATGTCCAAATCAAGGTGGTAGCGCATCCCTAAATCCAATTAGCTCCGATAAAGTTAGCTGAAGTGACACTTGTCATCAGAAGTTGGTGGAGGTGCCTTAGTTCACTCCAGATCAACCAAATCAACCCAAAATAGCCATTTGCTTGAAGGAATCACCTTTACAAATCAGCTTAACTGATTGTCAGGTGAAACAACAATCAGTTAGCAATTAGGTTCACTTATGACACTAAGATCACCCCAGAATTGCTTCCCGTTTGAAGGAGGAAGCCCAGTTAACCTCCCCGATTGAAGGAGAAGGCTTAGTTGGTCTCCTTGACTGAAGGAAGGCATGGGTGTGCTCATGCTGATGTCATAGTGTGCTCATTTGATTCCAATTAATTCAATTAAACTTAGGATAGTGGGTAAATAGGCCGAAATTGACCAAATAAGTGTGCATGTTGGGTAAATGACTCCAACACCCCCCCTTAAGCTATACTCAGGAGGAGTAAAAATAAAATGCATGAAATGATAGGGCCCCGGGAACAATGGCTATAGGTAACCCTGTACAAAAAGTAACTCTAACAATGCTAAAAATAAATCTAAGCGAGGAAAGAAGGAAAACCCAGTGGGAACAAACCCCCCCCTCAAGCTGAACACTGAAGAAGTAACTGATCACCCTGATGAAATTACCCCCAACAATGAACGTAGGTAAGTGAAATGTTTCTCTATAAATATCTTTGTGAATATATCTGCAATCTGCTCATCTGTAGGGTAGTATTGCAAAACTATGGTCATGTCATGCACCAACTCCCTGATGTAGTGCATGTGAATCTCTATATGTTTGGTCCTCTACCTGGTAGATGGATCTTTGGAGATATTAATAGTACTTTTATTGTCACAAAATATGACTTTGGACAAAGTACTACCAATCTCAAACTATGAAAGAATGCCTTGCAACCAAACAACTTGGATGCAAGCATTCACTACTCCCCTATACTCGGCCTCTGCTGAAGACAATGCAATGGCAACCTACTTTTTGCTGGACCAAAAAATAGGGCCACCACAAAACAATAGTACATACCCGAAATTGGACTTCTGATCAGTAGAATCCCTTGCCCAATCCGAATCTGTATATCCAACCAACTCTAGCTCTAAATCTGCAGCATAGTGAATGTCGTAGGATCTTGTGCCTAGAATGTATTGAAGGATCCTCTTGGATTCCTTCCAATGTAGGTCATGAGGATACTGCATTTATCTTGATACAACATTCACAGTATAACATATATCAGGCCATGAATGAGTCAAGTAAAGAAAGCTACCAATCAGTTGACGGTAGATAGTGCAATCCATGGGTGGAGTGTTTTTTTCCTCTTCAAGGTTGGTTCCTGAGAGAAAAGGGAATGTAGAAGCCTTACATTCATCCATGTTAAAATTCAATAATAGGTCTAAAATATATTTATACTGATTTACCATTATCCCATCAAAATTTTGTGCAATTTCGAGCCCCAAAAACTATTTCAGTAGGCCCAAATCACTCATCTCAAATGCATCATGGAGGGTAGTTTTTATGAATGAAATGGAAGCAAGTGTGCTACCAGTAATCAAGAGATCATCAAAATATGAATCAATGATAATTAAATGACCATAATACTGTTGTACTACTGCGACTGCTGCCAAGTTCTTGTTTGATAATGTTGTGACTAAATTAAAATTTCCAAATATTTTGATAAGTGACTAAGGTACACATTTTGTCAATCAATATATTGAAGAATTAACAGAAGAATTCCATATCCAATATAGAAAGACAGTTAAATATCACCCTCAAGCGAATGGTGTTGTCGAAGCATTCAACAAGATTCTAGAGAATGCGTTGACAAAGATTTGTAATATTCAAAGAGATGTCTGGGACTAGAAAATTCCTATAGTTTTGTGGGAATATCTCACGACTTGTAAGAAGTTGACAGACCGAACCCCGTTTCTCCCGATATATGGATAATAGGTTGCGATGCCGATATAATTTATTGTGCCTAGCCTAAGGATTGTTGCAATTATAGAGATGACAAATGGTGCTATCGAGGAAATACTATCACAACTGATACAGTTGAAGTATGAAAATTTTGTTGCAGGATATCATCAAAATGTTGAGAAGGAATGAAAAAAAGTATGGCATGATCACCACATCAAGAATAAGCGATTTCAGGTTGAAGGACTTGTTCTTCTGTCTGATATCAATTTTTAAAGCATACAGGAAAGATGAAAACACATTGGCTAGGACCATATATTGTAATTCATATCACTAATGGAGGCACAATGCAACTAAAGAAGTTAGATGGAACACCTGTCAAAGGATTGGTGAATGGAAGTAGGCTAAATCCCTACCGAGATAGCTACGACTTGGTCTATTAAAAAAAAAGGGAGGAGAAAAGAAAAGAAAAAGACAAAACACTCTGACTTAGTTTTGTTTTAATTTTATTGAGTGATACCAATTTGTTGCAAGAGGAACAAAAAGGAACCACAAACTATCTATTTGTCACAAATGAAAAACGATGGTGAAAACAATATGTATGTCACAATAAAAGAAATATGTCGAAGGTTGAATACAAATTGTAGAAAAAGAAGAGTTGTCTCAAGATCAACTTGCATCGTAGAAATGACTACTGGTCATAATTAAATCAAATGCGCGAACGATTTTGACGGCATGCTTTTTGGTCACTTATGTCATTATTGCACAATAACTACCATTGGTGTGACATATGCATGATGGTTTGTGTGGCAATTTTTGTACGATGATTTGGACGATCGACCCATGTGATGGATATCGCTACCACCTTTCCATTCATTGTTCACGTGTGTGAAGTACTAACTGATTGAATAAGTAGATGTTATCACCTTCGCGTTCTAGTTTCAGTTCACTCTGCTACACTCGAGTGAGAGTATTCTAGTGTTGTCTGAAACTGCAATAGTCAAAATGAGTTTTTCACAGAGTATGGTTATTTCCATTTCCAGTACAAGAAAAGTTGCTGAATATGGTGTCGTGACCTCATCACCCACACTCATTATGGAAGACAATGTCCGATTATATGTTCCACTAAAATTCAGGGTAGCAAGGGAAATTCCATAGTCACCATTAATTCCTCCAGTGAGGATGAGACTAGACCCACCTAGTCCATCAACGGGGAAGTGATCTGGTAATCGTAAGAAGAAAGAAACAACAACACCACCACCGAAAGATGAAGAAACAAGGTCTTTTTCCACCATATATTCCGCCTAGAAAAGATAATGCACGATCCCCACTAGTAGCACCGACTGTGTCGAAAAGAGTTCGGGTAACATAGAGAATAATTATCTCAATAATATGACCTTTGTCAATCATGACCGACAAAATTTTCTAGATTTGGCAATGGATAAATACATGGTTTGTGTCAAAGATATAGAGGATGGCCCGTCGCACCTAATTCCAATGGAACGGGAAAGAGGATTGTAAAAAGATAGTTTATTGTCCTTGATGTGCATGCCGCATTTTGGTCGTAGTATGGAGGTGAATTCATGTTTTAAACAAATATTAGTGTCATTCCATGGTGGATTTCTATGGATCTATTGGAAGGTTTATGTGGATGTCAATCTTATAGCAGTGATTACGAGACTCCCACTTGCAAGCCTAGACCCAACACCATTTTTCATCGAAAAAGAGTAAGATACTGCACTAACGTACAAGTTAAAAGATAAGTATGACCTGATCAAAGACACCAGAGTATTTTTTATTGCCTCTGTAAATGACCACACTGTTTGGTTCATTGCCAAGGTCCTAGATAACAAATTGGTGCGAAAGATGCGGCCTAACTAATGCACCGCATGGACGATTACTCCGACATAGTTATGTGCAGTAGGTGTTCAACTCGACTGGTCGCAATATCTACTCAATGAATTATTAACAAACATGGAGGAAGCACAAGATGAAGGTAACTCATTTCATTACTCCTGGCTACTTATTTCAATTTTGTTTGTTTCATGGGAAAAACCAACAAACTAACATAGGGTAGATGTACCTGTTATGTGTCGAGGAAATCGCTACCAGAATGTCTGGTTCGAGAAACACTTGAAGCATAGACAACAAGATAAAAATGTAGAATTCATTTTTCATAGAGAGGCCCCGCGATATCATGTCAGAAAGCAGGCCAGACTTACCGAGGAAACTATTAAGCGGTTTTGAAATAATGTCTATTTTACAATTGAGCCCCATCATATCCTACTACAGCCATGACAAGACCCACAACACCAATGGCTTATGAAAGATTATCAATTATCAATTGAAGAAGTTGAGGCAATTGTCTAAGATTGGCTTGAATAATGGTAAGTCATCGTCACATACGATCAATTATCTCCAGATGAAGAGGAGAGACCGGATGATCCACAAACACAGAAGGAATGGGGACATGGAGAAAACCCATCAGATGAAAACCTAGATAATATCCAAAATGAGTCAAGCATGAATCCAACAAACCCAGTAATGGGAGATAAGAGGAAGCAGACATACCGGTATGAAACAAGGCACAAGAAAATGAAGTCTAACAAATTAGCAGGAACTATTGGCCTTACCAATGATGATTATACCCTCTTGACGAAAGAATTGCGAGAAAAATATTCCTAGATCCTTAAGAAAATGGATGAATTCAAAACATAGCTCACAAGTAGTATTACAGACTTACTACAGACGCTTTGTAACACAGAAAAAAAATTAAGAGTAGCAGTTGACTACAGACCACAATTTCCAGTGTCATAGGACTTAGCTAGCTCATTAGAAGAGAAATTGAACGAGGTGTCGATACCCATCCCACCAAAATAAATACTCAACTGGTGGGAGAAGCACTCAACTTGGGGAAAATAGAGCTAAAGTCTATGATTGAAAGTGAAGTCCATGTCACTATTGATTTCTCTACACTACCACTATACGAGGTATATGCCATTCAGAATGTCGTGGTCACTAAATGAAAGTTAGGGAAGGTGCATTGGTTAGGAAAGTTATAGCATCAAACAAGATTTGTAATAAGATGAAGAAAACAGTCAAGGAAACATAGCAAAAAGACCAAACCTGGGAGGAGGATAGGCATTGGCTTGACACAACTGTAACACTAGCTTGCAACAATTTCAAAGATGAAGGCATAACACATAAGACGGTTGTAGAAGAAAAGGTATTTTGACTTGGCGAAATAGAATAGGACCTCCGCAAAAAGTTCATGGAGTTGGAAGCACATGTGACACCTAGTACACCCCCAAAGGTACTGGAAGAAGGAAGGAAAACACACGGAAAACAACAATAGAGGTTGCGAAGAAGATCAAAGAGGTGTAGGCACTGTGTGCTAAAGCAGTCGAGAAAGTTTCTCAGATGTGGGAAGCATTGATCGATGATGACCAATTTGACAAAAGTCACAGAGCAACTGTACACTGCAGAGACAAAGGTTACCCAAATGAAGATGCTCCCCTTAACAGATAAAATGGATAAGGTTGTCGAGATGAATAAAGTACAACAATACGTCACAACGTTGCAAATGTAGTAGCATAAGCCCACTGATAGGGTCACATAACTACAAGCAAAGGAAAAAAGAGTTACAGGTATTATTCAAAATATACACTAGAAATTGCGCCAAGCAATAGAGTCAACAAGACTTACAATGTCGTAACACATTAGTTCCGACCTTGTGGATAATTTGAAGAAGAAGGAAGTGAAAGTATGGGAGGAGACCACACAGATAGTGAAAACATTCCAGCATTTTCAAAGTAAGGTTATCACAACAGAGGTCTTAGACTAGTGTGGCTTAGGATGAGTCATAGGTGAGTGTTGTGGGCTTGTTGGCCTTGGGAAAATATAGGCATAATTTTTCCAGAATTCTACTTGGGAATATGAAGAGTCTGGTCGCACGACAGAGGAAGCTGCTACGGAGGAAGAATATCTGCGACAGAGAAGCATTTGTGGGAGAAGAGTCTGTGACCAAAGATAACAACTATCACTAAAGGAATTGTGACAGAATAATAATACAATGTTTTAAAAGGATATCTTGGTGATCGTGGGTAAGAGGTCAGTTAGAATAACACATGATTTGGGAATAAAGAGTCTTTGTATTTTTGGGTTGATAGTTCCTACTATCAGTATAACTGAATGTACGAAAATATAAATGACATGCCGCTGGCTAATAGAATAGAGTCAGTTGACTATGACATGTAAGAGCCTATAAAAGATAACCCAATCTATGTGCGGGTTGGTCTCTAGGTCTCTACCGGCTTCTATCTTAGAAGAGTTGTAGATTTGAAGAGTTGTAGAGTTGTAGAGAAGAGACTCCATCCGAGCTATGTGCATATTGACAGTAGAGTGAAGGAGAGGAAACTTCAAGATCTAAGACTAGAGAACGTGAGACGCGGGAAGTCTATATATATTGTAGAGAAGACCTAGAAAAGAGTTTGGAAGCTAAGTGCACAGATGAAAGGTGCAATATATTTCTCATGCCAGATAAAGAGCGCCTTTGTGGTTTTTCCCAAATGGGTTTCCACTTTAAATGTTGTCTCTGGCATGTGTATTTGATGAATATGTTTATGTTGAATGAATGTATGATGTGAATAAGTAGATTTGAATAGATTGACTAGCATTTTCTTATGAATGATTTCTAAGATGCATGTGTCCCACTATTGATAGATCGAATCAGTGCTAAAGCGTTACATTGTTGTTGTAATATCAGTCGACAGATAAGTAGAGCAATATCTTGAATGAATGCAATACGAATAGTTAATACACCCTTGGCTTTGATCGAGTGAGTCGGTAAGGCGTCATGAGAGAATAAATATCCATGCAACTGTAGAAACCTAGTTCTTGCAGTTACCCATAGAGATATCTTGAGTGAGACTACATCTGCATCATAGGTGATGCTGGCTAAGCCCTACTTTGTTGGGACGATATCTTGGGATTTGTTGATGGAAAAACAAGGGTCTGAGCCTGGGTCAAAGGGAGGAAACACCAACAAACATCTCCCAAATATTGATAAGGGGCACATCTCCCAAGTCTTGAAAGAATCAAATCTATTCAATTTCAAAATCAACACTAGAAAAATATGTGAATGGTGCACTCAACCTATATTTTATAAGCTATGTTAGCTTCTTAGACAATTTACATTGCTTGTGGACCCCTTAGCTCATCCAATTCTCCCTCCTTGATTTAATTAGAATTTGCATCTTTGTGTGACTTGTTTCCTCACTTTCTTTATTTATCTTTTCCCTCTTTTGGAAACTCTTCTTTCCTACTTTCATTTTTTTCTTGCTTTCGACCACTTTCTTGCTCTTTATTGTTTTCCTGCTTTTTGCCACTTTCATGATTTTCTTTGCTTTCTTTCAGTTTCCTTGTGCATGACAACTCACAAGGCCAAATCCGAACTTTAAGTTTAGGTGATAAGGAAGTACCGGATCCGAGCATGGTGAGGAGTATAGTGTCTAGTGGAGATGAGCCTGCAATCATTTGGGCTCTGCTTGTGAGCATCCCGTGTTCTGGAAACAAAGAATTGTTGATTGCTGCAGGTGCTGGCTAGATTTTGTCCCAATTTTTAATTTGTTACTGATAGATCTCTACAGATATGCATGCAGAGGACCATTTGAGAATAGCTAGATTGAATAATTCAAATCTAACCAAGCTGTGGGTGACTATTCAAATGGATCCCCCGGATTCGAGCTCGAAAGGAAGGCTTTGGATGCATCCTTTAGGGCTCTAGTAGACTCAACACCCCCACCGCTCCCATCAGTAGCAGATGCAGGTGATGGGTTTGTAAAAAGGGCCAATGATACTAATATCTAGAAGCTTCAAGGACGAAAGAAATTTCTTTAAGAGAGCGTGGGTTGATTGGACAGTTCATCGGCATATGGCCATCACCAAAAACAATGGACAACTAGGTGAAAAAAAACTGGATGACTTTGATTTCCAAGGGTCTTCAGTACTGTTTCTGTGGCAAAGGATTCTTCACTTTTTTGTTTGAAAATAAAAAAGACAGGGACGAGATCTTCAGAAGTGGACCTTACTTCATGGGACCACGGGGGTTGTACTTAAATAGGTGGAGTTTATCATTTGACCCAAAAAGGGATGTGCCCTCAGCATTCATCCCAGTCTAAGTATGCCTCCCTCATTTCCCGCTCCATTGCTGGAATGATGAAATGCTATAGGAAATAGGCAACTCCCTAGGAAAATACATAGACAAGGTAGAACCGAAGGGTCCTCTATTCTCTTGTGCATGGATCTATGTAGAATTATATTTAGAAAAGGGGATACCATAAATTGTAATTCTATGCATGGACGGATGGGAACGTGCTCAAAAAGTGGACTACGAACAACTTTCGTTCAAATGCAGGAAATGTCATGAGTACGGGCATTTTGTAAAAAAATTCCCTAAAGCAGTTCATGAAAGCTTGGAGAAAGCTCAGGAAGAAGGCAGGCAACAAGTAAAGAAGGGAAGGAAAATGGTTTTGGCTACTCATGAGACAAAAGATCCGTAGGTAGAAAATGAAAAAGCAACAAAACAAGGAGAAAATGAGATCACCACAAATAACAAGTTTAATCATTTGAACGTGGAGAAGGGGGAAATGTTAGAGAATGAAGAAACAATGGATGACGGCATATCTGAGCAACACAATGAATTTGCAAGCAGTAGCATACCACCAACCTCTCCCAGGAATGAAAAGCTCGAAGCAGAATTGATCGATTCACCATCGCATGAAGGAACTTGGGCGGAAAGGGTAAAGCAAAGAAAAGCCTTTGCATTTGCATGTTCCCATGAATCTTCCTCAAATGGGTCACAAGAGATCCCTGAAACTGCTCCTAATACTAGAGGAAGAAAACCTCAGAGGTACCATAGAGGACAGGAAGCGGAGAGAGAAATCGAGATTGGAAGGAAATGGAGCATTGAAGAGAAAAAACTCCTGAAAAACCATAAAAGCTCAAGGAAAGTGGATGGTAGGCCTAAATCAGGGCCTCAATCAAATAAGAAATAATGAAATTTGTCTCCTGGAATTGCAAAGGGATGGGCGGAGAGAACAAGGTGGAAGCCATAATAAATATTATAAAGTTTGAAAGGCCAGACATTCTGCTACTCCAAGAGACAAAAATGAGTGATGTGGAGGTTCTGGCGCTCTCACAACACTTTTGGTCAAGCAACCGGGGTTCCACCATTAGTTTTAGAGGGGCTTAAGGAATAATTGCAACCTTCTTTGCAAGCAAATATGAGATCAAAACCGATAAGGAGAATCAACATTGGATTCTTTCTGAATTAAAGGAAAAGGATGATTCAAATTCTAGTTTTTTATGCAATGTTTATGGACCAACACATTGCAGAGACAAGAAATTTTTCTGGAATAATTTAGCTGCCTTAAAAGAGGAAATGGAAGGGAAGGAAATCTTAATAGCCGACGATTTCAATGCTACTATTGTGCAGACAGAGAAAAGAGGGGGGTCCATTGTTCGATATCCCTATGGGGAAAACTTGGAAGACCTTATTTTCGAGCTAGATCTGCTTGATATACCATTAAAAAATGGGAAATACACGTGGAACAATAGAATGACGGGGGTAGGTTACATCGTGGCCAGAATTAATCGATTCCTGGTAAGTGTCACTTTCCTCCTTAGAGATGTTTTTCCATCTTCTTTCGCTTTTCCATTTGCTATATTAGACAACTCACAAGGCCCAATAACTATTAACAATTTTCAATAACAATTAAGAAATAACAAAAATATAATTATGGTACATACACATGGTTTATAACAATGGTACTTCATTTATGGAGATTAGATGAGCTTGTGTTAGATCAGCTTTATGAAATTTAACTACTTTAAATCCTTAAAATTAATGACTTCAAAAAATATTTTAGAAGCATAAACTAAACCTACAAATTAACTAGTGAATATAAAAAATGATAGAATATCAGGTTGAAATTTAACATCCTACCTTGCACGTCAATTTTTTTTATATGAAGATTTAATTTTAACAGTTCATTTCATTTGATGTTGATGTTGAAATCTTAATTTTACTCGTCATAAGAATAGTTGTTTTCTTAAACTAACATTTATAATAACAATATGAAATATTGAATTCTGATACATGGCCTCATATAATACAAAATTAAAACATTTGCAAAAATATAATTAAAAAAAAACATTAAAAAACATAATGATTAAAACAACCACACACATAATGACAAAGAAGGTTTATCTTGGAAAACTTTAAATATGTTTTTTCACAAGCAATACAATGGGCCATTACCAAGAGCCACCAAATACCATGGGCCCAAAAAATCATCAGTGAGTCAAGTTTACCTATCAAAATGGGAGACAACTAGAGCATGACAAAAATCAAAATTTCCACACACACACACACATCTCGGTGGGATACCTTGAGTGGTTGAGTGCAATAAGTTGTGAGGATAAGGTTTTTCAGGGTCAATTTAGTGGGAGGATATACATTGCTATATAAGGACCTCACTTGATGTCCCCATTGGGTTAGCTCCCTAATTAGAGCGAAGGGGTGCTTGTGATATAGATATTAAGGACATGTATAAATAAATATATACTTCAAAAGGACGGATGGATTTAAAATTCACACTTCATTTAACACTCAAGAATATAATACAAGTTTCATTTATGGTTCTTTTTCCCAAAAAAATTGTAATTGTTTACCATATAAATTTCTATTTATTAAAACAGTTCCATTGTATTTAAATTTTGAAATGATTTATTTATAAAATGAAGTGATGTTATTTTATAAAATGATATATTATTTAATGATATTTTGTTAATATAATAATTTAATGTATTTTAAGAATATGAAAATATAATATTAGTATTATCACATGATGATAATATTTTCAAGTATGAACATCATATATATAATAAAAAAAGACAAAAGCTATAGAGATATGACATTTTTGCTACAAAATTGTAACAAACAAAAAAATCCACACAAGATCACCAATACCAAATAGTGGCTTATGACCGAATGAAAACACTAATAAGTGAGGGCATCACAAATTTGCAATATCTTTATTCAGCAACCTATTATCATTCATATCATTTGATGTTGTTTCATCAAAATAATTAAACTTAACTACAAGGCTAATGTTTAAGGAACAAGACCCAATGTTGACTTGCAACCATATGTAAATAATGACAACTGAGACCCTCTCCAGTTAGTAATATATTTATTTACCATCTTATTATTCATGTCATTAGATGATACGAAAGGCATACAAAGTTGTAGATATCTCTTTTGTATTTGCATTATTCGGCATGTATGCAAGTTTTTCATTGCATTAAACGATTTGTTTTTTAACCTTATCACAACCACACTTTATTTTTGGAATATTTATACTATGATATATTGGATTGAATCAAAATTAAATTAACTTTATATTGTGTTAGTGTTTTAAGTTTTCAATATTGTTCATATGATATCTATAATAATAATTTAATTATTAAATTATAATCTAACTAAATATTGAATGCCCATAACTAAAGTATGAATTGGTGTATGTATTTTTGTTATGATATAACTAACCATCATCAACACAAATTTATAAAAAATATAAACATAAGGATAATAATTATAAATATTTATTAAAATTTAATTACTCCTCTTCAATACATTAGTGGAGCGGAATATGTGCACACACTTTAAGTGAATAAAAGCATATAAATTTGAAAGATGTCACTTGAATTATTGTATTTTCTATGTCTCTTCACTTAGACTATGTGAAGTTCCTCTCAACTAGGAGATGTGGTTTGTGGGGTACTATCATATCAACCATAGAAATGATTCCCCTTTCCTTATCATCAAGCTACGGTTTAAACGTGGGTGTTTCCACTAGACCATGTTGTCAACCACTTGCTATTGTTGGGTGTCTCACATGAAAATAAACATTAGGAAAAACCCTAATCCCTAATAGAGTAAAAAGTGGCGTTGTTGGGTTGGCATGGCCTACTGATACTGCTCCATAATGTCCAAGGATGAATACAACCTATCACCATCATCCATGGTCATTGAAGCATGCTTGTACGTTAAAACTAGTTAAATATCGACTAATCAAAGAGCAACAACTATTATTATTATCATAACCTTGAGTATACATGGAAAATGTTAATGGAAATGGAAATAGAATAAGGCCACGACGATTAGAAACAACTTCTACCTGTTGGAATTAGTAAGAAGTGAATTAGAAAGGACCATGATTGGTTAGTTAACACTTACACTACCATTGAACACCCATCCATATGTGTAAATCCCTTGATATATGGTTAAATTTAAAGGTGGAGCACTATTAATCAATGTTTAAGTCAACTAATGACTAGTAAAAATATGGTGAATAGCAAGAAGGTTAACACTTTTAACTCTTTTATTTAATATACAATTAAAAATGTTCTTCTATACCTAATGCATATTGGTTATAATTAAAAATATATTTAAGCTATCACTTTTAAATATAAGATGCATATAAATATAAAAATAAAAATATAATTATTTTGTATAATAATTTTTTTCCTCATTATAATACAAATTAATCAAAATTAAATTTAATATTATTTTAAATTTAAGTATTTTAATATTCTCTATAAATTCTTTTATATAAATTTAAAACATATAATTATTATATTTAAATATAACTTATTTATAAAATTAATTTTATTCCAATAATTTATAACTTCACGATCTATTTAAACATTTTTTTTAATTTAAATTTATATTAATTCTAATATTCTATTTTTAAATTAAATACTAAAAATGAAATCCAATGATTAAAAAATAATTTTCATTAAAATAAAAAATCCTTATCAAAACGTTTTAGTTGAAAATTAAAAAAAAATACCAATTTATAACTTTTTCATTTTAGTTAAATATTACATTAAAATTAAAATAACAAATTAAAAAAAATTATTAAAAATAATACAATTAAATAGCACAATTGTCACACAATTAATGAGTGCTGGCTTAATAATTCTCAATAATTAATTACAATATTAAAACAAAAACAAGTGTTGGCTTAATAATCCTCAACAATTAATTAGAATATTAAAACAAAAACAACAAGAAGATGATAAATAAAAACACATACAACCACTCTAAAATTGTGCAGCCATAACTAACACTTTCTCACACTGTAATTATAAATGTGAGCGTTTTAAAGTTACTGCGTTCATAGGCTAGGTAGTACAATGATGAATTCTTGACATGTACAAACAATATAGACAGACTGATTTGTTTGTTATAGTTGGACCGTGGATGGCATCCTCTTGCATCACGGATTTCCTGGGGTCATTTAGAGAGACCAGAAATCAGAGGTTGACAAAAACAAAAATGTTTACAATCAAGATTCAAATAAATAGTTTTTAAAAAATTATATTTACTAGCAATTGCCTCAAGAAGGTGCAATAATACGCTGATAAGGTAGATGTTAGAGGGTAAAAGAAAGCAGAAAATGAAAGATTAAATTGAGGTAGTGTATATAAATGTTTGTAAAAGATATGATCCTTTTAAATTTTGTGTTGCATGCGACAATAATTAAAAGAATGTAGTGTTCCTAGTGTGTAGGTAATGTCTTTTATTATTTATACGGGGATGTAAAATTATTTCTAACAATTAGATTTCTATATAAGAATTATGAAATAAAGACCTTGATAACTATTTCATTCAAACAATAGTATATTGATCAATGGAACAATGCAATTAATACACAACAAAATGGAACATTGCATTTTTTTCAAAAGATAGAGAATAGTCCAAATCACAATATATAACAAGTTCACTGAACTTAACACTTTTACAAAATAGCAAGTATGAGATAGCATAACATATACAAGAGAGGAATTCCAACTGGGCTTTACAATTAACAACACATTACAGTTTGGCATGGGATGCCATAGCATATTTTAGACATGTCTTGTTGCTTTTAAAAAAGAGAGCAATGTCAAATGGGGTTTACAACGAACATCACATCATTGTTTTGCATGGCATGACAAACACTAATCTCATCAAGAAAAGACTCCAATGTGTTGTTATAATTGATGTTGTAACAACTATAAAAATGAAACACATGTTTGATACAAATCAAAGTACAAAATGAACAATAATAATCCCGTGTAGGATTCAACAGAAAAATATGGTGTTGCAAACATTTTGGGCCAGAATAGGGAGTTAAGGTACATGAACATTGTATCCTTGTCCTCCGAAATGGAACCAAACCTTTCCCTTTTCCATAGTGTAAAGTTTTTTTAGAATTCTCTATTTTGAGAAATAACTACATTTGACTTGCAGATAGATGTGCATAGTTGATTGGAAAAACTGTAGAAGAAACACATAATGATCAAATCAAACACATCTGACAAAATACATTTCAAATGTGAATATAACAGTGATGGTATTTAATAAAATTAACATCTTAACCAGAAGAATTTGTAGCTTTTCTTTGATACCTACAGAGAAAGAAATCCTATTAGAATTGCAATAAAACATCAAAAGAAGAAATGCAATATGAAATGATTTAACATAGTATGTTCTTGGAATTAAATAATTTTATTGTTAAAAAAAACAAGTAAATACTCTCTTAATAAATCGAGTTAACATAAACCCAATTGCAAATACAAATCTATGTAGATACAAGCTCAATATATTCATGTTACTGAAAGCATAAACATGCTCCCACAAACTGAATAAAAAACAAAATGCTACAACTGAATTGGAATAAATGTATGCATCTAAAAAAAGTACAATGAACTAAAAAATATTCTTTAGATTTCAAAAACTAAATGTAATTTGGAAAATTAAATTTATTGATAGCTTTGGTTTGCCAGCTTTTATTACACCTTGGCTATTTTCACATATCTTAGCTATTAAGCGATAGTAAATTATGCCATATCACCTCCCATACTTGTCATGTTGTACATAAATTCTTTGAATTCCAACTTTCTCTTTCACTCCAAGAATTTATTACGATTGCTGATACATAGGAAAATCAAAATCGAGGATTGTTCCACATGAATCCATGCAAAGGGATGTGCGTATATGTTTTCCATGTTAATGAGTTGTTCTAGTTTTAATTGTTGGAGAAAAATATGTTGGAAACAACAATTATGAACAAATTGCACAATTAAACTCTGAAATTGAAACTAAACATATAGCAATTCAAAGCATCAATAAATTCATTGTCAAATATATCCAAGATAATTTATTTTTGTTTTAAGATCATTAAAGGGATTTTATAAATTAAAGGATCATAATTTAATAACTTAATATAATAATTTCAAGGATAAAATTTCCCAAAAATTGTTTGATTATATAAGATTGCATTGAGGATTAAGCGCAATTAGTAATTGATGTTACAGAACCTCATGGAGCACATCGTAGAATCACACAACTTTTGATGAAGACAAATATGAGATTGTAACTAAAATCATTTTTTTAATGACCACAAAAAGCAGATAAATTAAAGCAAAAACATATTGGTATACAAGTAGATTTATACATGGAAATTTGAAGAAAAGATGTAGCTACATCATATCCTCGAAAGAACCCTACAAGAATAGGAACTTTTCAGTAGGGATGGTACTTCACTGTTGTAGTTTGGATGGTGTTAAAGGATATTTAATGGATGCCTATACAACAAAACTGAAAGCGATTCATGAATGCATTAAGAAGGTAGAGGATGAATTGAACTATTCAAAGAATCCATCCCCTGGTATTTATACCCCTATATAAGGCTACAAAACCATGTTTTTCATTTAGTGGCCTAAGGACAATGAAAGTGGTGGAAACCACAATGGAAGATCAATCCTTTGTGTAAAGAAATATTTTTTATGTGCCTTGCTCTAATGAACAAGGTCCTAATGTGGGAAGTTACCCAGAACAGGAACAAGCAAGGGCTTAGCGAATGTATAGTTTGTAAGGAGGATGAGGAAACAATAAGCCATTTGGTTAATCTATTATGCTTATTCAAGGCATGTATGGGATGAGATGGAAAACATGATAGGGGTTAGAGAAGTTTGGCAAGGAGGAGTGACTCATGGACTCTAGTAAGATGTGAAAGAGAAGGCCTCTGTCCAATCATATATTTTATTTGCACAAAAGAGCCAACTATTAACATTAATAAACAATGTTCACATAAGGCAGTTGATTTCAATAAGAAATTATGTTTAAATATATTCACAAACTATAGCTAGGAGTCAACCTTTGAGAGCAATTCATCTCCAACCAACTTAGACTTCTCTAACAGCCGGAAATATGAGAGCTTGACACTATGTAACCTAAAAAAAACATCTTGCAAAATACCAGAAATATGAAAGTGCTTCAATTACCACACTTGAGTTCTCATTTCTTGGACTCAAAAAAGCCAATCTCTCCATGATACCATCGTATCCAAAAAATGAAAGGCCTGGATCAGAAGAATGTAACAGATTAATACTGAAATGACCTCTGCAATAGAGTTAAATAGAAACACAATCCTCAGTACAAACTATTTAAGATATCAGTTATTGAATAGTACAAGTCCCTTTGTCATAAGCATAAGTTATGTGCTTTGGGTCTGCTTACAAACTATGACCTAGAAAGACAACATAATAAATATCATTCACTCTCTAATCATACTAATTTTCAATAAAGGTTATATTGAGTGAATATATGAGTGATTGCTCCACCTTGTTTCTTCTTAATACATTGTTTAGTTGTTTGAAAGGAAAAGTACAAATACGAGGAAGCAAAATGAGTAAAATATGAATTCATCAAGACATCCAGAATCAACATAGAAAATGTGAATTTTCCCTCTATGAACTAAAGATCGAATTGCCATGAATTGTTCCCAACATCTAAACTGATGTTAGATTCCAGAAAAACAAACAATAAGAAAAAATTACAAGCATTGCACATATGAGAAAGCAATGGAATTTCATTCCAATTAATAGGCACAACATGTAAATGAAATAATCACATCTACTCTTATCCCCACAACATTCTAATAAAAATGTACCAAGAACAATATGTGTGCCTTTAAGATTGTATCGCCTAGATCATTCAACTCTATAATGTTGTGGAAGATGAAGAAGTTTAAGCTGACATTAGCAACGAGAGGTTCATATCATAACATGGAAAGAAAGGGACAACCATTACAGAGGCTTTAATCAACGTGTCATGGAAATCCCTCAATAGAATACAAGGATTTCTTCAAAGTTTACCTTTACTTTCCCTACTTCTCTCAAACATGAGAGATTAATGCTACCGTCGATAGCCCTTCCAAAAAACATGTAGAGCTTAAGGCTATAGTTTGGTTAGTGCTGGAATCAAAGGATGGACAAGTAGTTGAACACATCAAATAAGTCTATTGATTATGCATCCCTTCAGCTGAGAGTGCATATATTTCCAAAGGCATTGATCCTATGAAGTCTCATTTCAAACCTATTGTTGGCATTTAGGTAGTGTTGAAAACATTATAGTAGGGACTATTTTCTTGAACAATTTCTATGTAATCTATTGAGACACTTTGATGACTGGAAAAGACTATTTTATGTAGTTGTATGAGATTTTAGAGGAGGACGAAAGAAAATTCGTAAGGCTGAAAACCTGCACATTTCAGGATTTCATCACACCCAGCATAGTTGATCAAGTAAACTTGATCAACAATTCCTTAACTTGGGGTATTAAGTGGTAAACCTTCTGCTTCTGGTGCAGAGATGGAAGGAGAAATTTTGCTAAAAAATGATCCAATAGGAGATATAAGGAAGAGAAGCGCCTTATCCACCGAGGCTTTGATACCATATTAAATTGAGCACATAGATCTGTGGACAAACACACAACTCACAGGATAGATCACACAATTTACTTGGTAATTGAAGAATGAAACAATGCAA
Source organism: Pseudotsuga menziesii (assembly GCA_001517045.1). Taxonomy (NCBI): domain Eukaryota; kingdom Viridiplantae; phylum Streptophyta; class Pinopsida; order Pinales; family Pinaceae; genus Pseudotsuga; species Pseudotsuga menziesii. The sequence continues at coordinate 299,739 of LPNX010474480.1, forward strand.
AAATGGCTTGCAACTATGAATGCCTTCATTAATAAAAAAAGTAATTAGATGATTAATTACAATGTAATACAATGGCTAAATAGCCACATGCAATTCGAATCCACATGAGGAAATCCAAATTGATTAGACTCTACTTGAATGTAGGTAACTAAGACCTTGTCTAAATCATTATCGCAGGACTCAATAGTTAACTGACCTTGTCTAAACCTTTATTGGAGTTCATTGGAGTTTCTAAAACACAACTCAAGTGTCTAATTCAGTGTTAACTGAGGCTAACTGACTGTGGTAGGTGAGAAATGCACCTCTCCTGCATGCAGCCATGCAAACCTAGCGCTAAGTGAATATAGAGGACTAGAACTGAATGTAACTGACTCCTAACTCAGCTTAACTAGTCACTAACTGAACTCAAGTGATGAAGGTTGGTATCGGCACTCCCACTGGATCCTAAATTGTAGGGATTGATCTAGGTCCTAGGAGGATCCTAAACTGATGCATGGAAGTGCAATCGGTGGAAGTAGGCCTCAATTAGTGTTCCCCACACTTAGTAACCGGAACATGTGCCCCAATTAGGCCAAGTGGACCCAATGGTGCTAGTGACTAAAAATAGACTGGATGGACTCCTGATTTAGACATGAATCCCGATTTAGACATATGACCAAATTGGTCAAGGGAGGATTAATAATCCTAACATGTTATCCCCTCATTACAACACTAAAATGAATCTCACCAAACAAATTCCAAGCATAAAACCTTGATCATGTCCATGAATTAGTCAAATTCAACAACTCCCAAGTTTAACATATCTCGAGCAAACCAAACCCTAGTCATGTCTTTAAAACAATAATGTAAACAATCTCCATCTCAAACTCTTAAATAAGATGGAATCCATCCACTAAGATTATAGGTTCTTTGGTTAAAATATTTGTAATTTTATATTGCTATACCTTTCTTTGTCTTTAGTTAGATTCTTTGTAGTTGAATGAAAGAATAAATTTGCATTAAATACTATTAATAACTGAAATACTAAAAATTAAGAAAAAAATCAATAAAAATATTCTTTAAAAAATGTAACAATTACAAATATCCTCACAACCTCCAACATCCAAGAATACTCCCAAAGCGAAAAGAACATCAATATCACTCCAAGACACACACACTGACCCCATTGTTCATGAAGTATATCTGAGAAGCAGTTCCACATCTGCCTCTCCCATATTGATAGGATTGCCCTCTATTCAGTGCACAGAGATATCGATAGGCTTGCCATATTTTTTTTGTACATTGTTCATGAAGTGTCATTGAGAAACGGTTCCACATCTACCTATCCTATATCGGTAGGCTTGCCTCCATTGAGTGCACAAAGATATTGGTAGGCCTGTTCTCTATTCAGTGCACAAAGATATTGGTAGGCCTATCATCTCTTTTGTGTATAGATAGTGGCTTAATGATCTTGTGTAGAGAAAGGTGGGTTGATGAGTTTTTATGAGTAAACCTTCCAGCAAGATTGTAAAGATCAACCTGTCATTGCCAAGAATGTGAGTGCCCAATAAGCTTAGGGTCAAGTTTTTCAGTATAAAACTAAAGAGAGTTTCTACATATGAAACAACATCTAAAATGAAAAGTATGAAACAAGTTGTGTTTCTATGAGGTAAAAAAGTAATAAAGAAGGCTAGCAAGCAAACATCTACTCAAGTAGCTTACAACAATGCATGCTTTTCTGCCTTGAAATTTCTTAAATGTACTATTAATTGGAAAGCAAATTTACAGATTTAAAATCCAACTACCAGTGTAAATGAATACTGATACAATAACAATGCCCTCCTCATAATAGTGGATAGGAAAATAATTAATTAAATTGTTTGTAGTTTTGCATCTATGTCAAATGATTCTAGAAATACTTTATGTGTTGTTTCACAAACTGTTGTTTTATTGCTTTGTTTCTTATGATACAGTATAACCTATGAAGATTTTACATCCTCATGTCAAGAGTCCCTAAGGATAGTAAAGACTAGAAAAGTTGAAAATTCTGATAAAAACTGCATTTCAAAAACAAATCAGACACTACATTTTAAAAACAAATCAGACATTCCAAACCCAAATATAAATTTAAACATTTAAGTATTCTGTCAATAAAATTGGTTGTTTTAATGGTTTTGTGAAATTTGGAATGTAATTCAATGCAAATGCAAGTTTGAAAAACAAATATTAACAAGACCTAGTACCTGTGGATATGGGTCCCTAACCAAAATTCCATGGCCCATAACAATTTCTAAAAGATGAATCATCTGAGTAAACAAGAATCAACATTATTAATGCTTGTTCTCAAAATCATATGTAACAACATAATCATGCAAGCAGTGCGAAATCAAAAAGGAGATGAAAAACTATGGAAAATATTTGACGTCCATCTTAAGACATTTAAATGAGGTAGCAATAGCCTTCTTATTAGGGGTTGCTTGGGTCCCTTCACATCACAAGGCACTTAGAAATCAAAACATCATGGCAGTTTGTATGAGTACCCTTCCTAAAGTTATTCTTGAAACAATGGGGCATGTGACTAAGGTATCACATCAATCATGTTCCTGTCGTCTTTCTCTAAATAGGTTTCTCCTTTCCTAAGGAGTATTTTCTGTGCCATCTCTTATTGCTCTAGGAGAATGGAATGCCATCAAGGTTGCATGCCTTACATTTGTGCCACATTCATTGGGAACAAAACAAATCATTATCCCATTCAAATATAGTTGATCCAAAAGTATTACCTATATGAAAACAATCAATAAAAAAGAAAAGATTAAAGCTGACGGCAAGCACATACGTTGACTAAACGAAATGAGTATGTAGCCTAGCTGGTGTAGAGATTTTTTTGTCCATGCATCTCAAGGATAGGACCTTGCTAAAAACCATACTTAAACTTGGCAATCAAAATACAGAGGTAATAATGATCTGGGTCACCACTCACCAACGATATTGGAGTTATTTAAATGCAAAAAACCAAAAACATAGAAGTTTTGACTTATATTTAAGAAATGGTCATTTAATTATCCAGTTTGTATCCCAGTTTCATAGACCAAATCCAGTAAACAACAGTGTCAACACCAACAGATCAAGAGAGGCAGAGGTAGGAGCAATTAAAGATGCAGTAGTCCCTGACCCAACAATAAATGTGGAGTCAAGAGCATAATAAGCCAGAGTAGGTGCAACATCAATAGATTCAATAGTCAGTTCATCAATTAGTCCAAAATATTAAGTAGTTGATACATTTGGTTAAGCAACTAAAGATCCAACACTAGCACCAGTGGTTTCATAGCTAGTTGTTGAGGAGGCAATTATCAAAGCAGTCTAGCGGCAACATCATTCAATGGTAATGGGGAAATGTGGAGTTTTAGTTATATGGAAATACTAGAAAGACCCTTAAAAACCTTATGGATTCTTGAAATAAATTTCCCTCGAAAAATGTATATTCTAAGAATAAGGTGTCTTTATATATACAGCATACCCGTCCAACAACAACTTCCCTTCTATATTCTCTGAAAATTGTTTCACTTCTATGGGAGATATGACATAGACAGTTGAATTTTCAATATATTCATCCACTACAACATATCCAAATCTTAGAACTACACAAACATTGAAAATACATCGATGTCAATCTTACAATAAATACATCCATAATTGCAGCAATTACCCAGCAGCATATTCTGGTCTAGATTGCTATAATTCACCCTCCAAAGTGATTGACATTACATTAGAGATGAATCAAGAGAGTTCAAATACTACTTGGTCAATTAAGAGTACAATCGAACTTAGTCAATCAAGAGTACAATCATTCTACATCTCGCATGAACAAGTTCATGTTTTCTCTCTTCATTGCAATCACAACCAAAATTGAGATTTCAGAGACAACATCCAAGCATCCCTAGATGGCTCATCAGAAGCTCCCCTATTCTTCATGGGCATTATTCTCAGGACAACTCCTTATGAAAACCAAACCTTTGTTTGAAGGCTGACTCTACCACACCAGAGACAAAGCAGCTAAACTATGTGATCCATTTCTATGTCATTCAAGCATCAACAAATATTATTGTGAGATCATTATCAACAAATATTACTATGAGATGATGGCAGGGAACACTTAAGCTGCTATTTTTTATTCACTGCCTATGCTTCCTATAGATTAATCTATTGGAGTGGCTGCAAAGTCTAGCTCCCAACAACTTTGGGGAAATTTTGAGCCTCATTACCCAAAAGTCTTATGGCAAGAATCTTATACGAGAATCTAAGAAACTCTGTCCTCAATACCCATCAAACAACCTGATATTTCATCTATATTCTACGATACACACTCTTGAAACCATCAAGCATAATGAGAGGAACCACACTCCCTCCCATTGTTTCAGTAAAATATGTCATAACCCCTACAATTTCATACTTATGTATGACTTCCTTCAGAGTAGATTCATCCCAATCATACTGCTAATTTATGTAAAGAGCCCAAACAAAACCTCTCCGAGGAAATATTTTAAGAATCCCTGCTACAACTTTCTCACCATTCATCAAGTGAGAAAATATATTGAGAAACTCATTATTAGTCTTGCTTCCCTCCCTAAACTCCCCACAAGTCCTGCAAAATCCAGCATTTTCCCACCTTATTAAACACTCATCACCATTGTCTTTTCCCTCTAATAAGATCATCTGCACCTTAAAGGGATCCAAGGAGGCTACCTTATTAATAAGAGCATAATATCGAGTCATTCCATCATGATCATCATACATTGCCCAAATATGGTTTTCCTCAAAGTAGTTCTATACTCTATTTTGGTCAAAGCCATAAAAGTCTGAATCTTTTACAATCGTCAAAACAAGATCAACAGAAGGGTTCTTCTTAGTGGGGCTTGAGAATTTTTTTTTTTGCTTCTTTCACTCATTTTAACTTTCTTGGTCCTGCTTTTATCCTTCTTAGGTTGGTATTCTACTACTTGTCTTCTAATATCTTGTTTTGTGTTATCCTTGTCATAATTTATCTCAATCTCTATTATGGCACTAACCTTTTCTTCAATGTTGCAGACATAAAAACTTGAAGCAATTTCTGCAGTTGAATGGAATGTTCTCATTGTTGAAAGGTTTCTCCTAGATGTAATCCAAAATCTAGAATTTGATTGAGGTTGGCATTGGTTTGAACTTTGGTTAGATCTGTATCCACAAAAACTTCAACACTTTCCATCGATTAAGTTGGTGTGTTCTGTAAAACATTTCTAGGGACTTAAGAAGGAATATAAAGCATTCCTGATACGTCAGCAATCCTAATATATTGCAGGTGTGTCATTGTTGTTGCTCGGCGGGGTGATCGGGATGATGGTGGCGGTGTATTTGTGGCTCATTTGGTATGTTTTTGTGGAGCAAAGGTACGAGAACGACCATTAGAGGACAACAAAAATTGCAAGCCTCCCAAGCAGCAGGGGCTCTCATAGGTTGACCTCCATTGGTTTCCCACCATCGAATATTGTCGTAAAGAAGAAGGATTTATGCCAATTCTGTTACCGATTGAACAAGCTTGTGGGAGGAGACTAGTCAGAACATGTGGAAGCAATTCATTCGAAGACTAGTGGAAATAGGTGGAAGCAAATAATTGGGTAGAGGGGTGACGATTTCTACACTGATTTTAAAACCCACTTCAGGAGAGAAAACGCCTAACAGCATAATTAGAGTGTCCATCTCCATTAAAAATTTCCAGTGTATTCCTGGAATGAAAGACGAATTCTGACAAGTCAGAAAAGATAAGCCTAGAAAGGAATGCCAAAACTATAATCAATTAAGCAATGGCAGTTGACAAAGTCCATTGATAATGTCAATTTACATTATATTTCTACCTCATAAAAATCTCCCCTATTTGGAGTAGTCCATAGTAGATCCACTTCTAAAGTGACGTAATGATTTTGTGACTGATGCAATCTCCTTCCAAAGTTTCTTCACAGTTCTAACATCATTATTATAAAACAATAAACAAATATCATAAAACTTACCTTGATGAAACCAATATGAGATTATACAAATAAAAGGAGAGTTAACTTGGATGACTTAATATCACAAAAACCTATAGTGAATATCCTCGCCTTGATGATTGCTAGAATAAGCATGTGTCCAACTTCATAGTTACAAGTTTCATAACTTCATATTTGCTCATGTGATAACTGATGAAAGTCACTAAAACCATGTTATAGAGACGTAGTTTTGAAGCATAATGGCTATAAATCTTTAGAAACTAAATGAACACCTGCTATCTAGAAAACAATATCAACTAGACAACACTTTGGTACAAGAATTCCATCTCAATTTAGATCCTTACATGTATTGATCCACATTGATGGTTATATTAAAGAGTGGCGTGACCAAACATGTACAACAAAGCATACCAAATTCACGACTTGCATGTCTAGGTTCTACAACAACCTTCAAAAGGTTCAAAGTATTAGTAATGTCAAACCATGTGTGCATGCTCAAAATCATGCAGGTGTATTGTTTGACAAATTGGCCCAACATAAATATGAATAAAACATAGGAAAACTTGACTAAGAGGAGATTCATGGGCCCAAATCGGAGGGGAAGATGTTACAGAAATGCAACATTAAATTTCAAGAAACATTGATGATGCTAGAAGAGTTTTGGTTCATCCGTTGAAATAGGAATAAACAACATTGAAGTTTGTAAGAGAATAATGTAGATTATGTCTCTAAGTGTTTAAAGATGTTAACAAAATTTATTCTTGGAACCTTTCCTTGAATGCATAATGGACATTGGACAAAAATTATAGTATAATTCAGTAGAAAGTGATCATCTGCTCACATGCTCATCATTAAGAAGATGTATAACAACTCCTCACAAGTACACTCCCTAATAGTAGAGTGCTTATGCTTTGATTTGTCTATAAATTCCAATATCCAGAAAGGGTAAGGACACAAGGGTAAAAATATAATCTTTGACTTTAAAATTCACCATTAACTCTTACCCAGTCTCAAATATTGTATTCATATGGAATCTGCAAGAATTTGCTATATAGTATGTAGTATCATGGTTTATTTTAAGCATCGAGTAACTTAAACCTATGAAATATTAGTTCACATTGAATCTATGTATGCAATGACAATATAGGATGAGATATTGAGTCATATGATAAGCCTAAAATGGACATTTATAGTTTCCAACAACAACAAAGAATACAATTTATAATTGTATTTCAATAACAACAAACCTCAGTCATGAGAAGTCGAATTAATAAGAACATGTATTGATAATTAAATTTTCCAATTGAAGGAGCCAAAAAGAACTCCGTAATAAGAAACTCAAAATTTTGTACAATACAACGTCTTTACATGGTGGGGCACTTGTAGTAGTGTTTGCTTCTTCCTTATTCAAATAGCTACACCACGACCTAACACCAAACACATTATAAGAAATGAACATATCCATATCGGAGAGATATAACAATGTTAATCAATAAATTTTGATGGAATATATGTTGACACCAATTCATCTTTCACACCCTCCCCTAGAGTAGACATCGCCTCGGACAGTAGATCGCTAGACATTCTTTTAGTATATGAGTGGTGATTTATCATAAATGAAATAAACTGAACAACAGTGGTTATTGCTTCCCTATGAATTAGTTTTAAATTGTCTTATCGAACTTGATATGCCCCTTTCATCTGGTTACATAGAAGTTTGAAGTTGGTGATGACTAAAATGTCAATTGCATCGTAGTATTTCGATGCTTTTAGCCCTTCAATAAGGACAAAATAATATGTTCCATTGTTCATGGTCCTCACACATATATCCCACTTTCTTTGAAAAAGATTATACCAAGCATTGTTGTGTAGAATCCTAGGTTGGGATAAAGAGACACCTCAATTCATAGTGTCCATTTTTGCACCATCGTGTATGTTTTGAACGACCTGGAAAAACAAAAAACAAAAACAACTTTTGATGAGATGCCAATTGAACAATAAAATCACATGCCTTCGTAATGTGACACTAGAGCTGAAAGTATGCGCATGGTATCTTAAAAAGGCATGCCAAACTAAAATGTTAAACAGTATGCGGATGGTATCTCAAAAAGGCATGCCAAACTAAAAAGTTAAACAAAATAAAAATCCCATTCACCTGGGCTGACATCTTTTATTTAAATTGTATTTATTTAGTTTGGTGAATTTTTTTTATGTCAACTACATTGAGAAATGCTATCACAAGAAGTTTTTCTATCATGGGTACTCCTATAGGATCAATTTGCTTAACATATTAAAGTTTCTTTCAATTTTTGTATATTCACCCTACATAGTTCTTCCTATTATTGTTGGAGATTTTCCGCATTCAGTTCATGCATCAAAAGTTTCTCTATAATAGCCTGACCAAAGTTCTTCGGTTGCTCTAAAATGCCATTGCTCATAAGGAAACCCAAGAAAGCAATATTATGTGCTGCATTTTGTAAATTTTTAGGATCTAAAGGTTTTATCCATTCATGGAGTGCATTGTATGATATTTAGATGACTTCGATGACCCCTCAAAGCTTTCTGTTGTTTCCAACTTGTAGAGTGAGCTGTTCACCGGACAGTACAGGGCGGTGTTTTACAGATCCATCTTTCCCAATTGGCAAAATCCTTACTTTTTGGTTTGTAATGTCACCTTCACTTATTTCCCTCAACAGAATCTCTTGTTCAAACAAAATCGGGTGAGCAGACTTTCCAGACATTTCAACGATGAATCTTAATAATGCCTCATTCATGGTCCGAAATTTAATCTCTGCGCCAGGGAAAAGTAGTTTCTGCTTACCTGAGATGCCACCCCAAATAGTGGTCAACTGGTCTTCTAGATAATGCCTCATTCATGGTCCGAAATTTAATCTCTGCGCCAGGGAAAAGTAGTTTCTGCTTACCTGAGATGCCACCCCAAATAGTGGTCAACTGGTCTTCTAGATGCGCAAACTGAGTTATTTGAACTCGAATTTCCTGAGTTGCAACATGCTCCCTCTCTTCATATGCAGATTCAGACAAATATAGAATAAAAGTGCAGTACTCAGGTAGAACATGGAGAGAAAATTCTGCAGGATTTGCTCTAAAACAGAAACAAATTCGTCATTGTTGAGCCTAGTGAATTCAAGATCATAGTGAAATCAAGATCGTAGTCTTTGGACAATTGTTCCAACTCAGACCCAAGTGCACTAATACTAACTTTTTTTAACTGCTCATCAAAATAATTTGTTGACTCTTTGTAATTAGCAGTGATAAAAGCACTGCGATGATATCCATCGGCAAAGAACAATGTATGTCTGGGTATCACCAGACCTTCAGGAGGTGGCCTACTACTGATATAACTCCTTATGTTTAGGTTGAAACAAGAAGAAACCCTGACGTCATTCTCAGAGTTTTGAACATGGCTTGTTTTGAGTCTTTCAGTTCGTCTCTGTCTATGAGAAGTGGAGACGACAGAAACAGCCAGAGATTCAAGAAGGTTATACTCTTCAACGCACACATAAATATCATCACACAGGTCCACTACGTAATGTATAAAATTGCAGGAAACCTCTTTCCTTATGCATTTTTGAGATGGGTTCCTTGATGCCATTAGAAAACGATTATAACCCACCTAAGCAGTAAATGGCTCTAATAAATTTATCGCCAAGAAGCCCCACCTTTGGTTTCCTGGGTACGAGCAATCAGAAAACATCCGCTTACCAGGATTCGTAATGCCGGATTCGACGTACAACATCTGCTCTGCTCAGGGGGTTGAACTCATGATTTTCCTGGGCCAGCGCGCAAGTTTTTTTTGATGTCGGTGGCTCTGAAATCGTTGAAATATTCGATTGGGGAACATGTGGTAAAATCTAATTAGAAAAAATAGGTGGCATTATCTAACTGGAGGTAGTGATGACGAATTGAATAGTGTTTTTAGAACAAATTTCTTTAAAAAATGCTTAACTGTGTAAATATAAAAGTTTTACAACTAGAAATAGCAATTTTTTTATCAAACATATTATTATACTTATTGACAATTAGAAATAGCAATTTTTTTTATCAAACATATTATTATTATAATTTTTCATCTAATATATGTTGACAATATCACTATCTAAATTGTAGTATTTTTTTATGGAAATTCAAAGTTATTTTAGGTCTAATAGTTAAGAACATGTGTTTCCTTATAAGAGATCATGAGTTCAAATCTCAAGGAGCAAATATGGAGTAGGGTTCTACACCTATGTAGATTTTAGTTAGCTAATGTATTTTTAAATTATTAATAAATACAAACAAGTGAAATTAGCATCAAAGCTCTTTTAAGATTTTAAAGGCTTTAAAACTTAACACAAAATAAGGATAGTTTGCAACAAAATTTGCAAAAGGCTCTCCAATAACAATTAACAAATAACAAAAATATAATTATGGTACATACACATGGTTTATAACTATGGTACTTCATTTATGGAGATTAGATGAGCTTGTGTTAGATTAGCTTTATGAAATTTAACTACGTTAAATCCTTAAAATTAATGACTTCGAAAAATATTTTAGAAGCATAAACTATAACTCACATAACTAAAAATATACATTAGATTATCAAAATTAACAAATACATAATTTAAAAAACCTACAAATTAACTAGTAAATATAAAAAATGATAGAATATCACGTTGAAATTTAACATCCTACCTTGCATATCAAATTTTTTTGTATGAAGATTTAATTTTAACAGTTCATTTTATTTGATATTGAAATCTTAAGGTTTGAAATCTTAATAGTTGTTTTTTAAAGTGACATTTATAATAACAATATGAAATATTGAATTCTGGTACATGGTCTTATATAATACAAAATTAAAACGTTTACAAAAATATAATTAAAAAAACATTAAAAAACATAATGATTAAAACAAACACACACATAATGACAAAGAAGGTTTATCTTGGAAAATTTTAAATATGTTTTTTCACAAGATACAATGGGCCATTACCAAGAGCCACCAAATACTATGGACCCAAAAAATCATCAGTGAGTCAAGTTACTCTATCAAAATAGGAGACAACTAGAGCATGACAAAAATCAAAATTTCCACACACACACATATCTTGGTGGGATACGTCGAGTAGTTGAGTGCTATAAATTGTGAGGATAAGGTTTTTCCGGGTCAATTCGGTGGGCTGATATACATTGCTATATAAAAACCTCACTTAATTTCTCCATTGGGTTAGCTCCCTAATTACAGCAAAGGGGTGCTTCTGATATAGATAAATTAATGACATGAAAAAATAAATATATACTTGAAAATGACGAATGAATTTAAATTTCACACTTCATTTAACACTCGAGAATATAATACAAGTTTCATTTATGGTTCTTTTTCCCAAAAATATTGTAATTGTTTACCATATAAATTTATATTTATTAAAACGTTTCCATTATATTTAAATTTTGAAATGATTTATTTATAAAATGAAGTGATGTTATTTTATAAAATGATATATTATTTAATGATATTTTGTTAATAATAATAATTTAATGTATTTTAAAAATATGAAAATATAATATTAATATTATCACATGATGATAATATTTTCAAGTATGAACATCATATATATGATACAAAAGGACAACAACTATACAGATATGACATTTTTGCTACAAAATTGTAACAAATAAAAAAATTCACACTAGTTCACCAATACTAAATAGTGGCTTATGACCAAATGAAAACACTAACAAGCCAGGGCATCACAAATTTGCAATATCTTTATTCGGCAACCTATTATCATTCATATCATTTGAAGTTGTTTCATCAAAAGAGTTAAACTTAACTACAAGGCTAATGTTTAAGGAACAAGACCCAATGTTGACTTGCAACCATATGTAAATAATGACAAATGAGACACTCTCCAATTAGTAATATATTTATTTACCATCTTATTATTCATATCATTTGATGATATGAAATGCATACAAAGTTGTAGATATCTCTTTTGTATTTGCATTATTCATCGTGTATGCAATTTTTCCATTGTATTAAACGATTTGTTTTTTAACCTTCGCACTTAACTTATCACAACCACACTTTAATTTTGGAATATTTATACTATGATATATTGGATTGAATCAAAAATAAATTAACTTTATATTGTGTTATAGTTTTAAGTTTTCAATATTATTCATATGATATCGATAATAATAATTTAATTATTAAATTATAATCTAACTAAATATTGAATGCCCATAACTAAACTATGAATTGGTATATGGATTTTTGTTATGATATAACTAACCATCATCAACACAAATTTATAAAAACTATAAACGTAAGCATAATAATTATAAATATTGATTAAAATTTAATTATACCTCTTTAATAGATTAGTGGAGCAGAATATGTGCACACCTTTTAAGTGAATAAAAGCATATAAATTTGAAAGATGTCACTTGAATTATTGCATTTTCTATGACTCTTCACTTAGACTCTGTGAAGTTCCTCTTAACTAGGAGATGTGGTTTGTGGGGTACTATCATATCAATCATAGAAATGCTTCCCCTTTCCTTATGATCAAGCTATGGTTTAAACTTGGGTGTTCAACTAGACCATGTTGTCAACCACTTGCTATTGTTGGGTGTCTCATATGAAAATAAACATTAGAAAAAACCCTAATCCTCAATAGAGTAAAAAGTGGTGTTGTTGGGTTAGCATGGCCTATTGATACTGCGTCCAAGGATGAACACAACCTATCACCATCATCCATGGTCATTGAAGCATGCTTGTCCGTTAAAAGTAGTTAAATATCGACTAATCAAAAAGCAACAACTATTATTATTATCATAGAGTGTATATAGAAAATGTTAAGAGAAATGAAAAAAGAATAAGGTCATTAGAAACAACTTCTACTTGGAATTGATAAGAAGTGAATTAGAAATGACCATGATTGGTTAGTCAACTCTTACACTACCATTGAACGCCCATCCATATGGATAAATGCAAGAAGGTTAACACATTTAACTTTTTTATTTAATATACACAATTAAAAATGTTCTTCTATACCGAATGCATTGTTGTTATAATTAAAAATATATTTAAGCTAGCAATTTTAAATATAAGATGCATATAAATATAAAAATAAAAATATAATTATTTTGTATAATAATTTTTTTCTCATTATAATACAAATTAATCAAAATTAAATTTAATATTATTTTAATTTAAGTTTTTTAATATTCTCTATAAATTATTTTATATAAAATTAAAACATATAATTTTTTATTTAAATATAACTAATTTATAAAATTAATTTTATTCCAATAATTTATGACTTCACAATTTATTTAAACATTTTTTTAATTTAAATTTATATTAATTCTAATATTCTATTTTTTAACTAATCCAATAATTAAAAAATAATTTTCATTAAAATAAAAAAATCTTTATCAAAACTTTTTCATTAAAAATTAAAAAAAAAATACCAATTTATAACTTTTTCCATTAAAAATAACACAATTAGTTAAATATTACATTAAAATTAAAATTAAAATAAGAAATTAAAAAAAAATTATATTAGAAATAATAAAATTAAATAGCACAATTGTCATACAATTAATAAGTGTGGACTTAATAATTCTCAACAATTAATTAAAATATTAAAACAAAAACAAGTGTCAGCCTAATAATCCTCAACAATCAATTAGAATATTAAAACAAAGACACATAAAACCACTCTAAAACTGTGCAGCCATAACCAACACTCTCTCATTCACTGTAATTACTGTGTTCATGGGCTAGGTAGTACAATGATGGATTCTCGGCATGTACAAACAATAATGGATTTTCCTGGATGGCAGACCAGAAATCAGAGGTTGACAAAAACAAAAATGTTTACAATCAAGATTCAAATAAATAGTTTTTTAAAAATGTTTACAATCAAGATTCAAATAAATAGTTTTTTAAAAATTATAAATTTTACAATTAGAAATAGTAATCTTTTTTATCAAATATATTATCATATTTATCAAAACACATCACCATACATCGATATAATAATTAAAAATAATAAAATATTAATTATGAATATCTTCCAATATTGCTTCATAATTGGAGAAACGAACGCCGGAGCGTAGAAGGATAGAAAGCATCTAGATGAAAGAACATCTCAACTAACCAGTATTGCCCTCGGCCCAGACATAGGATCAGCTGACATGCCCATCGGGTATAGTCTTTGTTGCTGACCCATCCCTGAGAAAGGAAAGAGAGAATATAGTAATGATAACGCTCCCATATGACTGGAGAATGAATTGTATTTTAGTAAAACAATTATTATATAAGTTGGCATGTTAGGATCAATTTTGAAAATAATAATTATATTATTATCAAATAAGTTATAACGATGTATAAGCTTGGTAAGTTAGGTCAAGTGATTGAGAGTTGGAATTATGTTCCATCATAAAAATAAAGTAATGTTGATGTGTCATAATATTAATTTCTAAAATTATATATATAATAATAATAATGTGGTTTATAGCTTTGGAGTATTGGTTGTTTGTTACATCTACAAAAAAACTTTCCTGAAATTTTAGGAACATGGGAAGCGAAGTGTTTTATGAGTAAACTCATCTACCATGACCCTAAGGTTGAACTTGATGAGACTAAGGGAAGCCTTATAGTATAATTGCTATCAACAACCAACTGGAGCATTTGACCCCTAGACCTCCTAAATTTGGGAACAACACTTAACCACTTAAACTAACCCATCAAACTTATATATATAACTACCAGCATAGATCTATCTAAAAGAGGATATACCAAGCACCGAGAGGGATCAAATCTCTCAAGGTGTAAACCAATATATGTGATTCTAAATAATTTAAGTATGTTATTTTTAATAATATTTTTTTTTATAAAAGACAAGTGTTAACTCTAAGATGAGCACGTAAGGAGTTATACATCTCTTTTCTACTAAATTGTAGAATGAATCTCTTTAATGCAATAATTTTTTTTTTTTAATAATTTTTTATTTTTATTATAATTTTTACATTTTTAAAATACATTTTTTATATAAATACATTATGTAAAAAAAACATAATATATATAAGTTAAAAAGAGTTTACAAGAAATTACAATGAAACTATTAATAATGGAATGAGTGAAAATTTTGGTGAAGATGTGCTCAAACTATTAATAGTGGAATGAGAGAATATTTTGTCATACAACAATACTACTCTATAGTGTATTGGGTGAGGATGAGCTCATTTTTCGTATAAAGTAACTAATTATTGTAGTTTATATGAATATAATACATACATGAATATAAATTATATAATGGTGATAATGATAAACAAATTTGTTAATTAATGTGGAATTTTTTATAAAGTAACAATTAATTAATATAACATAATATAACTTGTTGTGAAATATAATACAAAAGAACAATATGATGTGGATTTTTAGTTTGGGGATTCTATGAAATATAATACAAAACAATAAATAATAATATTTTTTTTTAATAGTTAAGAACCTTGAATTTTTATTTGAGTGGTAGGTGTGGTTTTTTTATGTTATCTTGAAGAAATTATTGTAAAGACTTATGTTTGTGGATTGGGCATTGGAATAAATAATTATGCAAAGCGATTTGCGTTGTACCTTGGATTGAAGTTGTCTCTTGAAGCTGATGCCTGATCTCTAATTGTGATAAAAGACTCTCCTCTTGTCCTTTCACAAACTAGACATGGAAAAGAAATCTTGGACCAAATAGATGGTCGTCTTCATAATTAGATACTCCACTTTCTTTCTCATTTTCAATCTCTTGGATATTTTCATGTTCGAAGGGATCTTAACTCCTTGGATGATGGATTGGCCAATCAAGCCTCTCAACTTCTTCAGGGGGGATATAAAGAAAACAAGGACATTACAAAACATTTGTATCTCCCCTAAGTTTTAGTATGGATTACAAGTTTTTCTACCATTTGTTTTGGCGGTGGTTGATCCCTCATCGTGTTAACAAGATTTGGTACAAGTGTTAGATAACAGTCTTTTCCTTCATAGATACGTCTTAGGATAATCAATTTGTTGTCATCTCCATTAAGAGGATGAGTTGTTTCACTCTTTTATTCCCTCTTTTCCATAGTTTGGGGATTCGTCTCATCATGAGGTCAACTAAATATCTGAGGAGGTATATCTACAAATATTGGAAAACCCTTGATTCTGGAATGATGGTGAGAACTCCTAGGGTATTGATTATCTTCTCCTTGGTTTGGGGAGGTAGGCATTTTGAGTCTGCTGACTATCTTCATTGGTGTTCACATGGTGTTTTCCTTATGTAATCTTTCATATTATTCTTTTGGTTTTGAAATCTGGGAGACCGGGCCTTCTTCCAGTTAGTATAGCAGTAGCATTTTCTATGAAGATTTCTTTCTTTGGATTTTCAAGAATTGTTCTTTCTTGGGTTGGACTTGTCGTCGTGTGTTGTTATTTGGTTTGATATCTTATTGTTTTGTCTCTGGTTTGGAGAATTCAATTCCTTTAAGGACCCTCTTAAGTGGACCTTTGCATACCTTCTCTGTTTATTCTTGGGGAAGGGAAAACTTCAGTGGGATTTTGAACATGGATATTATTAAGAAATTTGAAGACCTCACTGAGAAAATTTCTTATGTTAAGGATGTTATGCATGATTTCCAAAACCAAATAAAGGAGATGCATAATCAAATGGACGATATGAATGGATCGTCTGTCCAACATATTATTATTCATATTCTTGAGATTGATCAAAAAATGGAGAGATTTGACAAATTTTCTTCTTAAATATCTTTTGATATGGAAAATCACTTTAATAGACTTAACGATGTGGTTAGGGCTTGTCATTCGAAGTTGCAAGATAACATTTAGGATGTCAACAAGCATAATAATTTGGTCAAGAATCATGGAGAAATCTTAAGAGGGAAATGTTACATTAGAGGAAATTTGGGGTCTAAAATGGGCCTTACAAGAAAACATGCCAAAAATCAATTTTGTGAGTTGGAATTCAAGAACCGATAGAATTTCCATAAAATGAGTCAATCATAATGGTTGAATTGACATATTTGTCATAAAAGAAAATTACTTTTTTTTGTTTGTATTTTCGGCATATCTCCCTGTGTTTTTATTCAAATTCGAGCGGGATAGCTTGTTGGATGCGGAATTTAATTACGCATCCAACGAGTACCCACACTGCATACTTTGACAGACCCCGCTACCCCAAAAATAAGAAATACCGAAAAAACGTGATGATTACATCATCATCACGTTTTTCAGGTGTTTCTTATTTTTGGGGTAGCGGGGTCCATCAAAAGTATGCAGTGTGGGTACTCATTGGATGTGTAATTAAATCCTGCTTCCAACAAGCTCTCCTGCCTAAAATTTGAGTAAAAACATAGGGAGATATGTCGAAAATACGAACAAAAATAGTAATTTTTTTCATTATTCCTCCAAAATTAATAACTCTTATTTTATTATTTTAACTATTATTTTATAATTTTTCTAAGGAGGCCCATTTTAGACCTCAAATTTCCTCTAATGTAAGGTTGACGAGAAGTCTAAGGGTCATCTTGGTGATGGCACTTCTATGGCTCAGCCTGCGCACATTATTTCTAGCTTAGATGATAAAGTTTCGGTTTCCTCCCGTGCTGATCAAGACAATAATGACAATGTTGAAAACTTGTTAGGACATTTAGACACTTAGGAGTTAGTTGAGATCAAATTGTTATAATATATCTATTAGGAAAAGTGTGTTTCTTTAGTATGCATTAGTATGAATTTGTAAATATCTAATCCGATGGTTACGCTATGTTCTAGGCATTGAGTGATCTGACGTTTCATCTTTTCTTACATCATAACTACCTTTGATCAGTGGCTTAAAATGTGATTGGTCCATGATATCTATTTAAAGAGAATGGAAGGTCATTGGATAATTGATCAATTATAAGAATCTCATTTGTAACTGTTGGAGCAGGGTCCCGCAGCTACAGAAGAAACTGCTAGTTTAGCAGAGAGACAAGTTTTGGCGGAAAGAAGATAAGACAGAGCTACAACGCCGTAGCACGTTTCCAGCTAGAGAGCAGAGCCAAAAAACATGACTTTTAAGATAGAAAAGTCAAGAAAGGCAATGGTACCTGAGCGGCCAAGAAGAGAGAGCTCAACCACTGTATTGAAGGCAGCGGCGGAAGACAGGAGGGCTCAGTGACCCTCATAAAGGAGAAGGAGCAACGAGGCTGAAGCATTGAAGGCGAAGGATAGAAAAGCGAAGCGGTGCATAGTACCCATGATCAGTGCCGGGAAGCATGGAAGACTGCAGAGAGCTGTGGTG
Source organism: Pseudotsuga menziesii (assembly GCA_001517045.1). Classification (NCBI taxonomy): domain Eukaryota; kingdom Viridiplantae; phylum Streptophyta; class Pinopsida; order Pinales; family Pinaceae; genus Pseudotsuga; species Pseudotsuga menziesii. The sequence goes on from LPNX010474480.1 coordinate 318,088, forward strand.
TGATGGAAAGCGGCTACCTCAAGTACAGATATGGCCGACTGTCACTAGTTAGGGTTTTGGGTTACTGTTGGGACAGGCCCACAGTGTTGTAATGGCGAGACCTTTGGGCTGCCTATAAAGGGATATATTTTGTATTGTAAAAGGGTTGGTTAGTTAGTTGGTTCATTCAGTTGTTAGTAGTGTTTTGCAGACCATTAGACTGTTGTAAAAGCCTAGCTCTAGTTCTGTTATTAGCGGTAGCAATATTACTGTAACCAGTAGCTGGCTTATAGAGTATGCATGTAACGATCCGTAGGGATTGACAGAGAGGGAAGAGTATATTGTAGGAGAGCAATATAGAAGAGAAAAGAGATCTAAGAGAGAAGATCTTAAGCTGCATATGCGGTGCAGTAGAAGTGTGTTTTACCTTCCCCTGAGCTATAATAAAAACACAGTTCTGTGGACGTAACTTCCATTCTGGAGGTGAACGATGTTAAAATCAAGTGTTATGTGATTGGTTTATCGGTTATGTTTACTTACTCAATTCTCAGTTATTTCATGGACTTTGTTTACAGTTTAATGAATGAATGTGTTAATCAGTTCACAGTAGTATAGAAGGATAAACATAAGTTAAAGTCTTTGGCATGTTGTACATGGTTCATTTATGCTTTGCGTAAAACAGTCTCTATTGCAGTATCGAATAGCCTTGTATGTTAAGTCTTGCACGTCGACACAAGGAACGCTAAGTGCGCTAAGCCGCGGAGGTAGGATATCACAGAGAGGTGATACCGCATCGACAGAGGAGCTGCGGTGCGCGATACCGCTGGTTGAGGACTTAGTGTTGGGCAGGAGCTGCGTGTCGCACAGTGCGCGGTGATGTGATAAGGCTGGAGATATTGCGAGAGAGGGAAAGCGTGCGCCGCAGAAAAGGATCGCGCGACGGTGTGAAGGAATATCTCGCGGCTAGAAGAGCTACAAGACGAGGGAATCGCGCGACGCGAGCAGGAGATCGCGCGACGCGCAGAGAGAGAGACCTCGCAGCTAGGGGAACTGCGCCGAGCCACTAGTAGGATTGCCACAGAACCTGGTCCAAGACACTTGAGTCCTTGGCCAACCCATTAGAGTCACTTCGGGTGAGACTTCAGGCCGCTTTGCGGTCTGTCACCGAAAGGGCCAGTGATCTAGGGGTGTTGTTGGTTGAATATAGTAAACCTGGGTCTGCCCAAAGCAGCCAACAAATGGTTCCGTTGCTGGTTTTGAACAACTGAGCGCTAATGTTCTGTTGGCATCCCAGTAGAGAAGAGTTTCACCAGTGGCTGGATTCAAACTTAAGGGAGTTTGCCAAGAAAAAAAATCGGAGCCCTAAACTGAGCACAGAGGACTGGTTACAAAAGCATATAGCTTCAAATATACACGCGATATTTTTTGCCACCTATGGAAATGAGCTTTACGACTGGTTATCAAAGTTGACAGATAGGAACATATTCAAGAAGAAAAGAAACATTGTCTGGACACCGGAGCTGATTCAGACCGTGCAGAGACTCGACAATCCCATCACGAGAGCAGTGGACTTTTGGCTTGCGAGTGTGCTAGGAGGCTTCGTCACAGAATTTGCAGTTGACCAGAGAAAAATCTTTAGTGAGGCTGAGCGGTACTTCTTCAAAGGATATCGTGGTAAGTACCTAAAGTCTCTAAACTTATCCATTAAGATGCTGCTACATGAAAAAGGAGTAATGGACATGATTTCAAATGAATAAGTAAAGATAGTAATGTCACAAGAGTTTGAAAGTGATTTTGATGACATTGGACGCACACGTAGTGGCAAGAAATATAAAGTAGCTTTCGACTCTCCTGTATTTGGGGATAGTTCAGACAATATTAGGCAACCGAGTCCTAGTACCACAAAATAACCAGAGGGGGGTATCCCTTACCAGCCCTATACCCCACAGAAATAGACCGGGACTCAGAGTAATCCCGTAGGTACTCCATCCAGTAGCTCACAGACAGTACTTACTACCGCTACATCACCTTCACCTACACCGCCGAGTGGTAGTAATCCAGTCAATCATAACCTACTACAGAGAAATAGAATGGGAGATGATATGAAGCTACCTACCTTTAAGGGTATAGGAGCAGAGGACCCAGAACAGCATTGGTTTCTATGTGAAGCCATGTGGACCATTAAAACAATCAACGGCGATAACCTTAAACTTGTACAGTTGGTCACTACACTCATAGATCGAGATTTAACATGGTACATAAAGTATACCATAGTACCCAAGACACTTGCCCAGGTCAAGAATGCCATGATTAAAGAGTTCAAGAAACCTAAGTCTGAATCTCAGTGCATTACAGAGCTCAAGGATATTAAGCAGCTACCATCAGAATCAGTATGGGACTTTGACCAGAAATTCAAAGCTCTCATAGACCAAGTAAGCTTTGAGTTTGCGCTGGAGCAGCATAAGGAATGGTTTATTGCAGTGTTGCTCCCTCACATCAGATTGCCACTAATGCAGCAGAAACTCCAGATGAAGGATGACGCGTTGGAGATGGCGATGAAGCTAGAAGCTTCAACTTTATCAGAAACCAGTGCAGGCATGACAACTCTACAGAACCAGTTGGCCAATCTCACGTTACAGATACATGAACTTAAGAAAGGAAAAGAGGTTATGCAAGACATATGGTGCTTACGATGTAGAGCATAGGGTCATACCAAAGACAACTGTCCAGTATTTGCAGAATATTTAGCGTCAGGGGCTCCTAACCCCTTACCACGAATGCAAGGGCCATGGTGCGAAATATGCAAAACACAAGGACATCCGCCTCAGCAATGCCCTTTGCTTCAGAAGTATGTACAGACACCTAAGAACCTATATTGTGTCTTCTGCAGCTCTTTCAGACATGATCAATAGGATTGTCGAGCCTATGATCTCATGTTAGATAGAAAACATTACGTGTATAGAGTCCAAGCAGAAACATAGGGTCCAGCAGCAGGACCACAGCCTGATCCGACTTATGGTGGCCGTGGAGGAGGATTCAGAGGACGAGGCCATGGAGGAGACTTTACACGAGGAGAAGGCTTCGACAGAGGAGAGGGTTTTGGCCGTGGTCACAGACCAATCACTTGTTATAATTACGAAATTGTAGGACACTATGCTAGGGACTGCCAGAGCCCCACTACTACTTGTAACTACTGCAAATCTTATGATCATACCATAGAGGAGTGTCCTACCTTGATAGCTAAGATCAAAGACCCTAAGCTAGCAGTACACTAGAACATCCAGCTTATTGCTGCTGAGCAGGAAGAACCAGAACCAGGAGTCAATATTGTGACTCGTAGCGGTGTTTCTACTAGTAGGACATCGTAGGAGACCGAAAATAACACAAGCTAGGAGTGGGTGCACAGAGCTCCTAGTAAAGCAACAGCACTCGACCTACAGAAGAATAAAGAGACATTTCACGAAGCCAAGGCTTCCTTTGATGAACCTACGCAATCAAGATCGCAGGTACCTCCATCTAGGGGCGTACCGCACCAAGCACCTTGTGGCGATAGCCCAGAAAAGATACCGTAGGCTACCACATCGGGAAGATGCGACGAGGATGAATCGACAGGAAGTGTACAATCCTTCCTGCGCAGTTGCTTGAAACTCGTGAGAAATGAAAAATCTATCGGCGAGCTACAGTGCATCATAGATCAGTGTCAGAAACCTTCTCTCTCGGGCAGTGCACACCGCGTTGTTCATAATATTACAGGACATACAAGGACCGGAAGAGAGATGAAGCTCACAGCACAGATTGGAGAGTTTGAAATGGATGAAGTCATCTTAGATCTAGGATCAGAGGTGAATGTTCTAACTAAGTAGACATGGGAACAGATGGGTAGCCCTCAGTTAGTCAGATCGCCTATCCACCTGAGATTAGCTAATCAGATGCGAGTATCACCCTTAGGTCGACTACCGCAGGTGCCAGTTGACATTGACGGAGTTTGCAGTTTTGCGGACTTCGAGGTTATAGAAATCATTGGCGACAGTCGACTGTATCCAGCATTATTAAGTATCGATTGGGCGATCAGTAGCAAGGCTCTCATTGACCTAAAGAGAAGACAAATGGCCTTCGAAGATGCGCAGATCCAGGTCATCGCATCGTTGGATCCTCACCAGGGTTCTAGATACATTGAACCTATTCGAGTAGAGGAGGAGGCACATAACATGGATAGTCTCTACTAGATGAATGCGAACCAGAGCGACTACATCAATCCAACCGTAGAAGGGAACATTAGTTGGCGATGCGACAGCTCATGCACATCGGATTCCGATATTGGTCTAGAGAACTGGCAGAACAGACTTTACAAAGTCTCAGCGCGTAGATGTGCGTTTATGAGTAAGTCACTGTGATGGATTGGCGCAGAGACCACTGAGATTCCATTATATCATGGCCTGACAGATATTCAGGACTTCCTTGAGTAGTTTGAGCAACAGATTCCTTACGAGCAGAGGAACACAGCTATGGACCTTGCAGTACGAGCCACACCTACAAGATGGTGGTATGCGCATAAAGAGAATATCACATCATGGGATGATATTAAAAGACTGATAGCGATCATATTTTTTGTCGACAGAGAGTATGTCCAGCAGAAGTACATAGGTGAAACTGATCCCAGGGCACACATTTAGACATGTGAATACAACTGGTCAGACATTCCCGAGGATGAATGGGTTCACAGATTCATTCACACATTGGACACAGTTCCAAGGAACTGGTACACAGAGACCGAGTTGCACAAAGGGACGACCACATGGTCACTTATGACAGACATTTTCCTACTCACCTTCGCGTTTGAATCAGAACATCCAAGTGTTGCTCAGGCCCTAGACATAATCAAGATCAAAATATTTGAGGACTATACCATCTCAGTGCAGGCTCAACCTGAGTGGGCCATCCAGTTGCAAGACGCGCTTGAGTGCTATAACTTCGCAGCAAAGCCAGACAATGAAGATAAGGATGAGGATGAGGATCCTCGCAACACCAACATTCCGGAGTCAGAAGGGACTCGCGATGTTGGGGGACCACAGTTAGAGATTCCAAAAATCACCGAACCTATCAAGATTAAAAAGATTAATATTGGCACAGACGCAAAACCTAAGTTTGCCTCTATTGGAGACTATTGGAACGATGAAACAGTCGGACAGATTGCCGATTTGTTACATGACTATCAGGACCTATTTCCCACCAAGTTCACAGAGATGAAGGGAATAGTTGGAGACCTGGAAGTTATGAGGATACAATTGAAGGAGGATGCTATACCAGTTAAGAAGCGCCCATATAGATTGAATTTGTGCTACAAAGAAAAAGTAAAGGACGAAATTGATAAGATGCTAGCAGCAGGAATCATTGAGCCGGTAGAAGAAAGTGAATGGGTTATCCCCATGGTCTTACAAGAAAAGAAAACAAAAAGAGACATCAGGATATGTGTTGATCTGCGCAAGCTCAACGATGCATCGCTTCACGATCCATTTTCGACACCGTTCACTGATGAGGTATTAGACAACATGGGAGGACAGGAGGTCTACTCCTTCACTGATGGCTTTTCAGGCTACCATCAGATCAGAATACATCCAGAAGATCGATCCAAGACCACCTTTGCAACAGAATGGGGCTCGTTCCAGTATACGGTAATGCCCTTTGGTCTTAAGAATGCACCAGCTATATTTTCTAGAGTAGTCGTTGCTGTATTTAAAGAATACATCCATAAATTCTTAGAAGTATATTTTGATGATTGGACTATATTTGGACCAATCGACAAGCACATAGGAGACTTAAGACTGATGTTAGAGAAATGTAGGCAGTACCAGATTTCTCTAAACTTGAAGAAATGTATATTTTGTGCACCATTTGGTATTTTGTTGGGTCACATTGTTTGCAGACAAGGCTTGATGGTAGATCCCGCGAAGATTGCCATCATTGTAAACCTTCCAGTACCCAACTCAGTCAAGCAACTGAGGATAGTACTTGGTCATACGGGGTGCTACAGAAAGTTCATCAAGGGTTACGCAAAGATTATAGCACCAATGGAGAAATTGCTAAAGAAAGATGTAAAATTCCTATGGAATGAGGAATGTCAGCAGAGTCTAGACACACTTAAAGAAAAGATGGTTACAACACCCATCTTAGTATTTCCAGACTGGACTAAGCCATTTCATGTACATGTGGATGCATCTGGCATCGCATTAGGGGTTGTTTTAACACAACCAGGAGAAGGGGACATTAACCATCCTATCGCATACTCCAGCAGAAAGCTCTCAACAGGAGAAAAGAACTACACCACAACTAAAAGAGAAGGCCTAGCTATGGTGTACACGCTCCATAGGTTCAGGCACTACCTGTTGGGTGCCTCGTTTAAGATGTTCACTAACCATTCCTCCTTGAAGTATCTGGTCAATAAGCCAGTGTTAGGGGGGAGAATCTGCAGATGGTTACTCCTCTTTCAGGAGTATGATTTTGAAATCATCGTGAAACCAGAAAGACTGAATGCCGGACCTGATCATCTGTCGAGGATAGACTCAGGAGAAGAGCCAAGTAACCTAGATGACAACCTGCTAGACGCGCCACAGTTTTCCATCCAGATCGCAGATGAGTACTATGCCGATATTATTCAATTTATCACTATAGGAGTAGCACTTGATGAGTTTACTAAGCAGCAAAAGAAGCAGTTGGTTGTTAAAGCAGCAGACTTCACCCTTATCGCAGGACACCTATACAAGTTAGGTCCAGATGAAGTTCTGCGCAGATGTGTGATGCCGCATGAAAAAGGCACTATTATCAAAGAGGCACATTCAGGAACCGCAGGAGGTCACTTCGCAGGAAAGCCGACTGCGCAGAAAATCCTGGAGGCAGGATTATGGTGGCCTACGTTGCATAAGGACACCAAGGACTTTTGCAGATGCTACGATATCAGCCAAAGGTTAGGAAAACCCTCGCGACGCGATGAAATGCCGCTGCAACCGCAGGTCGCGTTGCGCGCATTTGACAAATGGGCTATAGATTTTGTGGGTCCTATCAACCCACCAGGAAAGCGCACTGGTGTGAGATATATTATCACGGGAACAGAGTACCTCACCAGATGGGTAGAGGCCAAAGCAGTAAGAAATTGTGATGCTGCTATAGCCGCATAGTTCCTTTTTGAAAACATCATCAGTAGATTTGGATGCCCAGTAATTTTGATGAGTGATCAAGGCACGCATTTTTTGAACAGCACTATTGAGGCATTGACAGAATAATTCCAGATTCAGCACCATAAGAGCACTCCCTATACCACCCCCAGGCTAATGGTACAGTGGAGGCCTTTAATAAGATTTTAGAAAATGCTCTTACTAAGGTCTGCAATAGCCAGAGGAATGATTGGGACCTCAGAGTTAACGTTGTATTATGGGAGTACAGGACTACATGCAAGAAACTTATAGGACACACACCTTTCAGCTTGGTGTATGGACAGGAGGCTGTTATGCCTATGGATTATATTCTTCCTAGTTTAAGAATCGCTTAGATTACTGGTATGACTGATACAGACACAGTGGAGGAAAGGCTAGCAAAGCTGCTTGCCTTAGAAGAAGACAGATTCATCGCCGGATTCCATCAGAAAGTGCAGAAGGCACGAGAAAAAGCTTGGCATGACAGACACATTAAGAATAGGACTTTCTAGATTGGAGACCTAGTGCTCCTCTATGACAGCAAATTCATTAAGTTTATAGGGAAGTTCAAGACACATTGGCTGGGGCCATATCAGATACAACAAGTCATAGAGGGAGGTGCCATTCAGCTCAGCCAGCTGAATGGGGAGCTTCTGCCCACATGGATTAATGGCAGTAGGCTTAAGCCCTATAGTGATAGCCACCCCGCCTCTCATCCCTAGCCTAGCTAGTTATGGTGGTGCAGATGTCCAATGTAGTTGAAAGGAGGCATCGCACCGGGAACTAGTCTACACCGGCAGGTATTATTCTAAGTATGAGGAATCACATCAGAACGATTCAAAAAAAAAAGTATTGTTTTACGCAGGTGATGCGGAGTCGCATTGCGGCAGCGCGATGTTTCCCCGTGCCACGTACTCAGTTTTGCAACCAACAAAGGGCTAGTCAAGTCAGCATCTGACAGGTAGTTAATGAGGTAATGACCGGTATATCTTACCGTAGATTTGGTACCAGAATAATAAATTTTTCTAGATTTGGCAAATCTCCGATGAGACCGGTGCCTGTGCACACACGTTCTGAGGGAAATTCGATCGGATTTCCTCATTTATTAAGGATCGGATGACGGGTGTGGTCTTGTCCAAGCATTAATGATGACCGACAGGTTCAATCTAGATGACCGTTGCTTCCGGGATTATCGTATTGGGCATAAAAGTAGAAAGTATTCAATTGGGACGGTTACGTTTGCAAAAAAATCGAGAGCTGTAGAGTGCATTATTTAGAATTCCCTGTGAAGAGCTAAGTTTGTTACAGAGTGCTGTGATTTTCAGATGTTGCAACCATTGCACGTCCGTCGTTTTGTACTAAGAAGGTTCTGTTCGAGGATGAACCTCTAGAAGGCATGCTGAGACGTTTCGACCCTGGTGGCCATAGGTCCGCCATGACGACGCCGCCCAGGGTTGTGAAATTAGGTACATCACAGGTCAGACAGCCGCCAAGGATGAAGAGTCAAGCACCAGAAGTAGAAGTTGTCACCAAAGTCTCTGCTAAGGAGAAGAAGAACGCCGAGCCGACCACTGAAGATAAGAAAGCAGAGTGAAAGAATGATGAGAAGAAATCTCCCGCCAGGCAGAAAGTAAAAATGAGAAAAAGAAAGCAACGGGAGAAGGTCGCCGACCTATCTAATCAGCTAAGAAAAGCACCAAAGATTGCGGAGGCAATGCAACAAAAATCTGAGGATCAGAGGCAGCATGTGTACCTGGAGCACCTCGAAGAGAAGAGAAGTGGAAGAGGATAGCAAACCCAGCAGTCGATAGAATTCCTGGAGGCAGGAAAAGGCTTGTTCTCGGAACGGAATTCATGGTTTGTATCTCTTTCATATACAAGGCTCCAGACTGAAGGAAATGTTTGAGAAGGCTGGAGGATACAGAATTTCCTTGTGATAAAAGTTCTAACCTAGATAAAGAAGAAAGGATATCTGTGGAAAACCTCTCAAACACTAGAAGGCTCTTAAAAGGTTTCAGGAGCGAAGAGAGCGAGACCATGACATCGAGCAGGAAGGATAAGAGAGCCCGACGAACCAAGTACATAAACTATAAAGAGAGTGTCGAAGTAATGTAGAAGGAAGTCACAGGACTTCGTGACAGGTTGCAGAGGGCTTCACAGGAAGCCAAGGCAAAGCTACAGTAGGAGAAGCCCGCTGGAAGTGGCTCGAGGGCGAGCCACAAGTAAGTGTTAGGGGACTGTTGGATCAGGGTCCCGCAGCTACAGAAGAATCTGCTAGTTTAGCGGAGAGAAGAGTTTTGGCGGAAAGAAGATAAGACAGAGCTACGACGCTGTATCACATTTCCAACTGGAGAGCAGAGCCGAAAACCATGAATTTTAAGATAGAAAATTCAAGAAAGGCAACGGTACCCGAGCGGCCGAGAAGAGAGAGCTCAACCACTACATTGAAGGTAGTGGCGGAAGACAGGAGGGCTCAGTGACCCTCATAAAGGAGAAGGAGCAACGAGGCTGAAGCATTGAAGGTGAAGGACAGAAAAGTGAAGCGGTGCATAGTACCCATGATCAGTGCCGAGAAGCATGGAAGACTGCAGAGAGCTGTGGTGTGACGGAAAGTGGCTACCTCAAGTACAGATATGGCCGACTATCACTAGTTAGGGTTTTGGGTTACTGTTGGGACAGGCCCACAGTGTTGTAATGGCGAGACCTTTGGGCTGCCTATAAAGGGATATATTTTGTATTGTAAAAGGGTTGGTTAGTTAGTTGGTTCATTCAGTTGTTAGTAGTGTTTTGCAGACCATTAGACTGTTGTAAAATCCTAGCTCTGGTTCTGTTATTAGCGGTAGCTGGCTTATAGAGTATGCATGTAACGATCTGCAGGGATTGACAGAGAGGGAAGAGTATATTGTAGGAGAGAAATATAGAAGAGAAAAGAGATCTAAGAGAGAAGATCTTAAGCTGCATATGCGGTGCAGCAGAAGTGTGTTTTACCTTCCCCTGAGCTATAATAAAAACACAGTTCTGTGGACGTAACTTCCATTCTGGAGGTGAACGACGTTAAAATCAAGTGTTATGTGATTGGTTTATTGGTTATGTTTACTTACGCAATTCTCAGTCATTTCATGGACTTTGTTTACAGTTTAATGAATGAATGTGTTAATCAGTTCGCAGCAGTATAGAAGGATAAACATAAGTTAAAGTCTTTGGCATGTTGTACATGGTTCATTTATGCTTTGCATAAAATAGTCTCTATTGCAGTATCGAATAGCCTTGTATGTTAAGTCTTTCATGTTGACACGAGCAATGCTAAGTGCGCTAAGCCGCGGAGGTAGGATATCACAGAGAGGTGACACCGCATCGGCAGAGGAGCTGCGGTGCGCGATATCGCTGGTTGAGGACTTAGTGTTGGGCAGGAACTGCATGTCGCACACTGCGCAGTGATGCGATAAAGCTGGAGATATCATGAGATAGGGAAAGCGCGCACCGCAGAAAAGGATCGCGCGACGGTGTGAAGGAATATCTCGCGGCTAGAAGAGCTGCGAGACGAGGGAATCACGCGATGCAAGCAGGAGATCGCACGACGCGTAGAGAGAGAGACCTCGTAGCTAGGGAAACTGCGAGCCACTAGTAGGATTGCCACAGAACCTGGTCCAAGACACTTGAGTCCTTGGCCAACCCATTAGAGTCACTTTGGGTGAGACTTCAGGCCGCTTTGCGGTCTGTCGCTGAAAGGGCCAGTGATCTAGGGGTTTTGTTGGTTGAATATAGTAAACGTGGGTCTGCCCAAAGAATCCAACAGTAACCTTCTTTCTTTTGCATAATAAACTGCCTCAAGTAGCTATTTGGTTGGGGTCATGGAGTGTTTCCCTTTCGAGGGTTTAAACCACGTGAAAAAATTGGTGTGTCGATCTGTGATCTATTTGTGTGAGTGGCTGATCTAGGTGTTTGGTATTTTTGGAGTACCCTATGTACCCGAACGTGGTATCAGAGCATTTATGAATAGTCGCTTATGTTGATGATTTAGATATTGAACTGATGTTGCCGAATATTTGAAAGGGTTTCTTCTTCTAAAATTTGTGTGATTTTTTGGGATGTGGGAGGTGTTCCATTACATCTAGAGCATCTTTTCCATTGAAAAATAATTTTCGTTTGATCTAAAACGTTTTCCATTTGCTCCAGATATGACCATTTCATCAAATCTAAAGGTAAAATGTTACACTAACATTTTTATTTTTTGAATTTATCATATTTATTATCAGATCTAGTTTTTTGTTTTAGTTTCAGATTTTTTCCTTCCCTATCTACATATTCTCTTTTGTGTGCACCTTGCACGATCGCAGCAAATCAGAAACAAAAAAAGGAAAGCGTTTTTCTCTACTACGTATGCTCTTTGTTGTGCACCTTGTGCGATCGCGGTGAATCAGAAACAAAGAGAAAAACCAGACATTTCTAGCAAGCTAACAAGATCTAACCCCAAAAGTGTGGCAAAGTTTTTTTTGGATTGTCTTTGTTTCGGTTTGTGTGGAGTGATTTGCAGGAAAAGAAGCAAGCACAAACATCGAGACAAAAGAGTTACAAAAATACCCTTCTTCCTTCCCATCTTTTACGTACCTTTTCAATATTGACTCACTTGGTTTAAAGTTGCTTTATTTCTTAATAGATCTTGAGTTCAAGTCTTATTAGTTACTTTTCTAAAAGTGCATGTAATTTATAATTTTAAGTTACTTGTTGTTAAAGTGCATTTCACTTAAATTATAAAAGCGAGTTACTTAATTATTTTAGTTTTTGCTGCAATATTTGAAGTAACATCATTGTAAAAGTGAAATTCACTTATTTTACAAAAGTGATTCACTTTAAGTAACTTTCTTGTAAAGTGAGTTTAAAAGGTTAATCTTGGGAAGAAGGGGGGGTCTTTTTTTCTTTTTCTTTTTTCAGTTGGTCAATTCTCTACCTGCCATGTCACTCTTGGGGTCATCTTCGATCTTTTCTTTGATCAAGCAACTTCCTCATCTGAAGTCAGTTTTAAACGTTGTTTTTGTTTAAACAACCTATTTTTTTGAGATCTTTGTACCCAACCCATTGGTTTATGTTTTTATAGCCATTATTTTACAATATGGCTACCACTTGTGATATTCTACTTACCAGTTCCAACTATTTCTCATGGAAATATCGTATGGACGATGTTTTACAAAGTAGGGAACTTTTTGAGAATGACCTCAGAGAAAGAAATAAAACCCACTAATGATGATAAGAAAATAAAATGTGTAAATAAATGTGATGAAGTTCGTTGATTGATTGAAATGTTAATCTCTACTGATTTGTGATTCCACATATCTGGAATTGATGAACTTGATAAAGCTTGGAAAAAGTTGGAAGCTGTGTTTGGTAAAGACAATGAACTTCAAGGTCATCAACTCAAAAATGAGTTGATTTCTTTAAACCCAAGTGATTTTTCTTGCATTCAATATTATTTTATCTAAGTACAAAACTCTCTTATGTGCAGAATGCAAAATTAAAAGGGAGGACAAGCAATGCATTTATCACATTCTTTCCAAACTTGGACCTGCATATTGTGTTTTTGTATCTACATTCTATTCCATGAAAGAATCATTGGATCCAACTAGCTATATAGAGCCCACTCTTGAATCCTTTTGTGATTCCTTGATTAGAGAGAAAGATAAGGTCATACATCTTGGAATGATTAGTACAATAGATACATTTAGGAAAGCATTATTGAAAAAAAAGAAAGAAAAATATAAGCCTCTCAAGAAAAAAAATTGCAATAATATGCCAAACAAGGGTCCCAAACCCTCTCAGTTAGCTCATTCTTCCAAAAATGACAAAGGGGCCAAGTCAAAGAGAAAGAAAACTGAGCATCATTGCAACTATTGTGGGAAAGACAATCATGATGAATCTAACTGTTTCAAGAAGATGGAAGCCTTGGAAGCAAAAATGAAGAAGAACCACATCAACCTAGATTCATCTTCAAAATCTACCTCTCATGGACATGCACTTTGTGGTTCTGGTTATTCTTACACCGCATCTTCTTCTTCTACTTCAAATGAATGGCTCATTGATTCTGGAGCATCTTATCATATGGCTAAGGATAAAGCCATATTTTCTACTAGGCATGAATGTAACACCAAACAAATATTTATTGGTGATGATAGATCTCTAAGTGTTGTAGGATCTGGAATAGTTTCAGTAGATAATGGTCATTTTAGTGATGTACTATGTGTTCCAAGAATTTCTTTCAATTTGTTGCCAGTCTATCAAATCACTCATTCTGGTGAAGGTAAAACTGTAACGTTTACACCTCACCAAGTTGTAATCAAGGATTTTAAATATCCTTAGCATGTCCTACCTACCATAATTGTTGATGATATTACTAGGTTGTACAAATTTAACAACTTTGGGTCATCACATTTCCCTTCAGTTTTTGTTTCTCATTGTGATGACTTGATAAAACTTTGGCATGAGCAATTTGGACTGTTAAATTATCGCTCACTATAACAACTATGTAAAGACAATATGGTGACAGGTCTTTCGATGGTATCTTGTAGGGATGGTATTTGTTCCAAATGTGTACTCGAAAAACACCATCAAGACAACTTTGACAAACATGCCTCTTGGCACACCTCGGTTCCCTTGAATATTGTACACAGTGACTTGTGTGGTCCTCTTACATCTGCTTCCTTTTTTGGTTTCAAATATTTCTTAACGTCCATTGATGATTACTATAGACACAGTTAGGTTTATTTTTTAAAACTTAAGAACAAAGTATTTAACATGTTCTTGTCCTACAAGTCCTTTGTTGAAAAACAATACAGTCATCAAATTCTTAAGTTAAGATCTGATAATGGAGGAGAATATGTTAACAACAAGTTCACTAATTTCTGCACTAAACAAGGAATCCAACAACAACACACTGTTTCATATACACCACAACAAAATGGTGCAGCTAAATGAAAGAACTGCACTTTAAAAGAAATGGCTAATTGTATGATCCAATCTAAGGGACTAAGTCTTCAATTTTGGGATGAAGCCATAAATTGTGCAAAATACATAGTTAATTGCACCCCTACTAAATATTTACAAGTTATTACACTAGAAGAAGCATGGAGTAAAATTAAACCAGATGTAAGTCACTTCCGTGTGCTTGGTAGTGAAGCATGGGCTCACATTCCCGATGAAAAACAAAAACATTGCAACCTAAAAGTGAAAAGTGCATATTTGTTGGATATTTTGAAGATGTACAAGGTTATAGACTTTTTCAGCCACATTCTCATGATATAATCATTGGAAGAGATGTTAAATTTGATGAAAATATCTTGTTGAGTGAGCCTAACTCGATGTTTGTATCATCTTTGTCAAGTGAGCCTGATTTGACTCTTGTGCCTTCTTTTACTTCTAACTTCCTTGATATATTTCCAACTCTGGTTTTTTATGATGATAGTGAGGATGAAAATCCACCTTTGCCTACTCACTTTCCTCTAGTTGCACCAACACAATTGCTTCCTTGAAGGGTCCGTTAAACATGTGAAGCAATTAGTGATCTTTCTGGTGATCCTAGAGATCAATGTCGAACACATTCTCAATTAAAGCGAGCCTCTTTTCTTTTAGCTCAAGTTTTAGAGAATCGTGATCTAGAGAATTTTGCATAATATTAAGGAAATCCAGATTGGAATGCAGCTATGAATAAAGAATATCGTTCTTTAATGGCGAACGATACTTGGGATGTTGTACCTCTTCCAAAAGGAAGAAAACTTGTCATATGTAAATGGGTCTATAGAACTAAGTATGCACCTGATGGAATTGTTGAAAGACTTAAGGCAAGGTTAGTTTCCAAAGGTTTTTTCCAAGTTGAAGGGATTGACTGCAATAAAACCTTTGCTCCTGTCGCAAAAATGAATGCCATCCACCTTGTTATTTCCATTGTAGCCTTACATAAGTGGGAAGTCCATCAAATGGATGTTAAGTTTTTATTCTTACATGGTGATTTCTGTGAGGAAATTTACATGGAACAAACTCTTGGATATGTTCAGAATGATTCTAGCCTTGCATGTTTCCTTAAGAAACCCTTATCTGGCCTTAAGCAAGCTATGTGATCTTGGTATGCCAAAATGGATAGATTTCTACTTGACACTATTTTTTCTAGATGCCATTCTGACCCTAATGTCTATACCAAGAAATTAGGAAACCATCTCATCATACTTGTTTTATATGTTGATGATCTTATTCTTTCTGTTAGTGACCCTAAGATTTTAACCCATGTGAAAGCTATTCTTAAGAGAAATTTTGAAATGTCAGACTTAGGACATTTGCATTTTTTTCTTGGTCTCTAACTCTTGCAAGCCAAATAAGGAATCTTTCTTTCTCAGTTTTAGTATGCTTGTGACCTTCTCCGTAGCTTTCACATGGAATATTTTAAACTGACCCCTTCTCCCTCCAATATGGAGTCAAACTTTCTTCCACTTGTACTTCACCTGAAGTAGATGCCACGTTGTACTATCATCTTGTTGGTAGTCTCTTATACTTGACTTATTCCATTCCCGACCTTTATTTTTCCATTGGTCATGTTTCCCACTATATGCAAACACCTCATGAAAGTCACTGGAAAGCAACGAAAATAATACTTCAATACATTCGAGGTACAATTTAGTTTGGGATTATTTACAATACAAGGGGGACTCCTTTGTTGGTTAGTTTCATTGATTCAAATTGGGCCAATGATCCTAATGATTGAAAGTCTATTGTAGGTTATGTTTTCAATCTGGGATTTGGACCTGTCACCTGGGATTGTAAGAAACAATAAGCTTTATGGCTTTGACAAATCCTTTTAGAGTTTGGATTCGAGCAACAACAACCTTCTCCACTTTGGTATGACAATCAAAGTTCCATCAAGCTTGCGAAAGATCCAGTTCAACATCAATGCAACAAACACATTGAGCTACATATGCACTTCATCATAAATCTTGTTCCTGATCACATTCTTGAAGCTCTCTTTTTCCCTACAGATGATCAAGTTACAGACATCTTCACCAAGTCTCTTACAGAAGTGAAGTGTTCTAAACTCTGATGTATGTTAGGAGTTAAGGAACTTGTCATTAAGGGGGGATAGGCTCTAATGCCTCCTTCCTTATCCTAATAGTGTCACTTTTGTAAATCCTTCAATCTTATCCCAAGTTGTTCTTAAGGGGGGATGCTAGGATTTTTAGAAACTTATGAGTTAGTTAAGATCAACTTGTTATAATGTACCTGTTAGGAAAAGTGTGTTTCTTTAGTATGCATTAGTATGCATTTGTAAATATCTAATCTGACGACCACGATATGTTCTAGACATAGAGTGATCCAACAGTTCATATTCTCTTATATCATAACTACCTTTGTTCTTGGGTTAACACCTTATTGGTCCATGATATCTATTTAAAGAGCATGGAGGGAATTGGCTAGTTGATCGATTATGAGAAGCTCATTTGTAACCTTCTTTTTTTTCCATAATAAACTGCTTCAAGTAGCTATTTAGATGGGGTCGTGGAGTATTTCCCTTTTGAGGGTTTAAACCACATGAAAACATCGGGGTGTCGATTCGTGATATGTTTGTGTGAGTGGCTCCTCTAGGTGTTTGGTCTTTTGGGAGTACCATGTGTACCTGAACAAAACCTACAGGGTTCACAGGAGGCTGATGTTGATGGCAATGATGAAGATGGTGAAGTCAGTGATGAGGATGATGAATACCTTCAGGATACTATGGATGAGATGGATATGATGAATATGAGTTTGTTAATACCCCTTCTGCGGATTCTAAGGAATCTAAGAACAATTCCGACAAAGACTTTGATTTAAAAGATGAAGTTGCTCCTTCTAAGGAGCTTGATTTTGAAAATGATTTAGTATTTAGCTTTACCCTTTATACAATTTTTTTTGTCTTTTGTTAAATGGACAATATGTCACAATATATAGTAGCATAGGCATTTTTTCTTTCTGGAGCAGAAACTCCCTTATTAGGATGACTGTAATTAAGTGTTTAATGGTACTATTTTCATATTTGATCCTCTAATCATGGAAATATGGGTTTTTCTATCATTTTTCTGAAATTGTTTCAGTATTTCATCTTTATAACAATATATTTTCGTGTGAAGAAAAAGAACCCCAAACTTATGTGCAATATAAGAGAAAATATATCAACGTGTTCCCATAAATTTCAACCCTCTAGGGAAATTTAATCATGCAAAAATTAAATTTGAAATCCTAGAAAATCCAAGAGAGAGAGAGAGAGAGAGTCCAAGTACAAATGAAAACATGAGAGATAAATGATTAATAGTGAACTCCTTCTAGTCATGTATCTACCCAAGAGTGAATAAGAATAATGAGTACAACATGATTAATTGAAGAACTCTCTCCCTCCTCTATATATATGGATGGTAAGGGATGCATACATACAATATCGGTCAATTCCTTTACAAGAATCCTACACTAAACACATGTAAGCTCACACAAGTGAATCACTCCACTTTGAGGGTAAACATGTCAAGCTCCAAGGTGATGTAATACATAGTAAAGGCTCCAAGATCATATAGATACATAATAATTCTCTATACTCCTTTTCCAAAATCTCGGATGCACTCCATCACTCCTCCTAAGCCATGTATGTAACACCCCGGTTTTAACCCCATTTGCATTAAAATGTATATGATGTATATATTGTAATTAATCGTGGTGTGGAGCTAAAGGAAAAAGCCCCACCATCAATTTTATTGTGCTATGTTCCGACGATTAAAATCGTTACCGATGGCATATCGTGATATCCGACACATTATAATTTTGGCATCATGTAAATATGCATTTTAATTAAAATAAATGCCAACCAACTATGTCAATGCAACCATAATGAAAAGGGCATGATTTTCCTAAGGATAGGGAGGGAAATTATTTAACCCTTGGGGCTAATGGGGAAAAGCCAAGTGTCAGTTGTTAAACCCATTTAGCTGTCACCCACATTTTGACTTACTCACCTTTCCTTGTCTCATTCAACTACCAAATTAAATTCTCTGAATTTAGTTGGGGGCAGTTATGTCCTGGGAAAACGTTTGCATGGGTGGTGGCGTGTGGCAGGATAGTTAGTCCTTTCCCACACGCACACTCCACCAGGGATCCATTCCTCTTCACGTGGGCATTCTTCCATTTTTTCCTATTCTCATGCAAAGATGGGGTTCTTCTCCTCACACACAAGTTTTGGCATTTTACTCATGCAGAATGCTGGGAGAGTGGCCTCATGTGCACGATTTTACTATGTGTGTGAATTTCATGGTTGGGGATTTTGTTGTGTGTATTTCTCTTCATTGTGGGCCTGACCGTGTGAATTCACTTCCACGCGGGTTGTTTTTCTTTCCTCACACAACTGAGAAATCAATTGCTGCTAGTTTCCCCACAAAATTGGGTTATTGTGGATTCCTATTGAGTTGTTTTGACCACAATAGGGCCAGGAATGACTCAAGAATCGAATTTCCCAGTCAGGGTTGTGTATTACCCAAATTGTCACCTCGGTTTTGTTTTGTGGTGTTTTTTTCTCTTCCCCAGAGTTGTGAATTGCTTTTTTTGCTGTGTGTATGCAGTGGTTTGTCTTTGGACTATATTGGAGTGGGAATGCAGGTTTGGTATGCTTGATAAACCTGGTGTGTTTGGGAGCCTCATAGACAGATACCCTTGAATAGCACTGGAAGGGAATTTAGGGCCCGAGGGACTATGTAGTAGAGAAGGGACGGATTCCTTGTGTTGGGTGTGTGTGGGTGTCCTAGAAATCAGGCTAGTTCTGGTGCAGGTGTCCTTAGCTCTTCAGTGAGCCCACCAGCTTAGCAGTCAGTTTTTCCCATCTCCCTGATGGCCTGATAAACCCAACTACGTTGTCCTGGCTATGTGTTGTTGTGTATCTTTGGCTATGCATGCACCTGGTTAGTTCCTTATCCCTTGGGGAATCATGCCCAGCTCGGGGGTGGTAGTGTTGCTAAGGGATTAAGGAGCACATTGGCCTATGGTTGGGTGGAACGTTGCAGCGATGTAGCTGGTTGCAGGGCATTATTCTTCATAAGATATGTATTCTCATACATTTCATCCCTGCAATTACATTTGATATTGAATCACAATGAACATGTTGAATTCTTGAATGTATAGTTTTTCTTTCGCTGTATGGTAATAATGTATCCATGTTTTAGTTCAAATCATTTCAATTTTTATGTGTATGTTCATGGGGCTAGTTTCCTGGATAGTTAATGTTATGGTAGCATCCTCTTTGCCGGTCGGAGGTTCGGGGACGTTACAGTGCGGTATCAGAGCACACGTTGTAGCATGGGCCTCAATGGGCCATGAAGAAGCAGTGACAAAGGTGGGTTACCCTCTTCCCAGCAGAGGAAAAATGAGGAAATAAGGAAGATTTCAAAAAATAAAAAATAAAAAAATTTCTAAGTATGAAAAATATCGGATGGCTTAGGCTAAAGCCCATCTGATAAGTTGGATGACTTAGCCAAAAGTCCATCTGATACATCAGATAACCTAGGCGGAATTCCATTCGATAAAGAACCCAATGGAGAGAATTTCGAAAATTTTTATTAGAAGTCTTGGCTGGGAGGATCCGAAGCTCTCGGCTAGAAGGAGTCGAACGTCTCGGTTGGGAGGAGACGATAATCTTGGCTGGGGTAAGCCGAGACACAGCCGAAAAGGAAACTGGAGAGAAAAATTTTAATTTTTTTTAGAAGTGTTAAATTTATCAGAAGACGTTTGCTGAAGCCAACTGATACGTCGGCTCAGTTAGCGGAAGGGCTGCTGATGATGCTGAATGAGAAAGTATGAAAGGAGCCGAAGCTTTCGGCCACGCGGAGCCGAGGTTCTCGGTTGGAAAGAGCCAAAGGTCTCGACCAGGAGGAGCCAAGTTGTCGACAAGGCTTATAGGAAGGAAGCCAACATGGCGGCGGAAAGAGGAAGAAGTAAAGAAAAATTTGATTTTTTTTCTAAGTATAGGAAATCTCAGAAAAAGTTTTTCGATGGATCTTAGGTGAACCACTCCGAGGCATCTCAGAAAAGAAAAGAGGATCGATCCGAGGCGTCGAGAAAGAGTATACGATCGTTCAGCCGAAGTATCGGGAGACAGGGGAAGACCAGTTTGAGACGTCGAAAAAAAATAGAGGATCAGCCAGCCAATGGGTATCGAAAGATAGATGAAGATGGATCCAATAAGGCGTCGAAAGCGTTCTCAACTAGTGACCCGATACATTGGATGGCTAGTTGGGAAGGGATCCGATATGACAAAAAAAAATATGAGTTTTTAAGTGGGGTTTTCAGTGGGATTTCTCAATGGAAAAGAGGGATTCCAGTGGGTTTCAGAGGGGTTAAAAAGGTGAAAAATGGCAGCAATCTTAGGTGCTAGATTGCGCGAAAATCAAGTATTTATAAAAAAAATAAAACAAGGGCGCTGCCATAAGGGGGAGAGCCCCCTTAACCCCCGTCATCCCCCTGAGATCGTTGTTCTTTGAGGAAGAAAAAAATTCCGTGTTTTGGGAAAAGTTGTCATTATATGATTTTTCCAAGATAAGGTAAGTAATTCTCAATTGTATAAATGATATGCAGCTAACAGTTGTGTTACTAACACATTTTGTAGAATCATAGTCACCTTCAAGGGCAGTATACCAAGTAGTGCAGTTCGGCAAGGTAAGTTGTGGTTCAGCCATGAGAACCCATGACAGATATGATGCTCAGGATTTCTATGAGCGTGTACAAGATGCCATGGGAGAAAATGTATGAGTTGGAAATGATGACATAGAGTCTAATGGAAGGAGATTCCAAGAGACACCACCAGATATTGCAACCACCATGAGAAGCTTAATAAAATCCCAGGAAGAGCAACATCAGTTGAATGTTGCTATGTTGCAGAGTTTGATAGACTTGCAAAGAAACATAGACTCTGGACAGGGTACAGTAAAACCAGAAGGAAGTAAGAGAAATACTAGGAAAAGAAGAAGGACTTCTAGTAGATCATCTGCCTCAGAAGAATCCAACAGGGATTCAAGCTCTTATTCTCGCAAGGGCAAGAGAAAGAGGCACCATAGGGATCGCTCTCGGGATGAATTTATGAAGGCTAAACCTCCTACATTTGATGGTGAGATAAAGACTGGACAAGAGGCTGAAGCTTGGCTTCTTGGGATAAAGAAGTACTTCCAAGTTTAGGATTATTCGGGAAACATGAAGGCAAGAGTTGCCATATTCAATCTGAATGGAAGAGAATCCATTTGGTGGGAACACTTCAAGCAAGTAAATAGGATCAGTGAAAGGAGACTTAAGTGGAAACAATTCAAAAAGTATTTCCAAGCAGAAATACCTCTCTAACAGGTATTATGATGACAAAATTAAGGAGTTCCATGAGCTGAGATTGGGACAGCAGACCATGGAAGAGTATGCAAATAAGTTCTTAGAACTATTAAGATATGTTAGGTACATCAAAGATGAAAAAGTGAAGATCCAGTGTTTCCAGAGTGGATTGCCTAAGTCTTACAAAGACAAAATTGAGTTTTATGAACCTAGAACTATTGAAGAATCAATAAGGAAGGCTAGGTATTGCTATGAGAAAAGCAAAGGTAAACCTGATTACCATAAGACATGGAAGGGAAATAAGAATGAGAAGTATGACCAAAGGAAGAAAGGTTTCAAACCTTCTAACTTTAGGAGTCAGCATAAGAAACCATCACAAGCTGAGAGGCATCCAGCCAAAGTGATGGGAGAGAAGCCTAGAGATCCATAGTAGAATAGGGGACCACTTCAATGTTGGAAATGTGGAGGACCCCACATGCGCAGGAATTGTCCACTCGAGAATGAGAGTACAATGCCAACTTATAACATTCAAGAAGCAAAAATAGTGGGTCAAGTAGCAAGGGCAGTCCCTAGGATTTATGCAGCACCGGATGACCACCAGGAAGATCACCAGTCAACTATGGTTGAAGTTGTAGGTAAGATTGTTAAGCAATCTGTTTCTATTTTGACTGAATCTGGTTCTACTCATAGTTACATTACTCCTAGAGTAGTGGATATTTATGCTTTTAAGAAAGTAAAGCATAGAAAATCTTGGTTAGTTCAGCTAGCCACTGGAACTAAGAGAAATGTTAGTGAAGTGGTAGATAAACGTCCATTAGTCATGAATAGGTTGGTCACTTGTGTAGACCTGAATGTTCTACCACTTGGTTCCTATAATGTTCGCATTGGAATGGATTGGTTAGAAGCTCACAAGGTAAGGCTTGACTATTATAATAAGACTTTTGAATGCATGGATGAAGAAGGGAACCCAGTACTAGTAAGAGGTATTCCAAAGGTGATTTTAGTAAGGTAGGTTTTGGCAATGCAGTTGAAGAAGTTCTATAGGAAAGGATGCCAGTTATATGAGGCTCATATTTTGGAGGCAACATAGAATGAAACTCCTAGGTTGGAGGAATTTCAGGTATTGTAGGAATTCAGGGATGTGTTTCCTAATGAGATTCCATGGCTTCCTCCAAAGAGTTACATTGATTTCACAATTGAACTTGTGCCAGGAGCAGCACCAGTGTCCAAGACACCCTACATGATTCGTACACTAGAAATGCTAGAGTTGAAGATGCAACTACAAGAGTTGTTGGAGAAGAAGCATATCAGGTCGAGTGTGTCTCCTTGGGCAGCACCAGTTCTATTCGTAAAGAAAAAATATGGTACACTCCGGTTGTGTATTGATTACAGATAATTGAACAAGGTTACTATGAAGAATAAATACCCATTGCCTAGGATTGATGACCTCTTTGATCAAATGAGAGGAGCAAAGGTATTTTCCAAGATTGACTTGAGGTCTGGTTACCATTAGGTGAGAATCAAGGATTAAGACATTCATAAGACAACCTTTAGAACAAGGTATGGACATTATGAGTGTGTAGTGGTACCATTTGGTCTCACAAATGCACCAACTACATTTATGTGCCTTATGAACAGTGTCTTTAGCAGGTATTTGGACAAGTTTGTTCTTGTTTTCCTTGATGAAATTCTTATTTATTCTAAGAATGAGGAAGAGCATGAAGAGGATTTGAGATTGACATTGCAATTGCTCAGGGAGCATCAGATGTATGCAAAGCTGAGAAAGTGTGACTTCTATAGAGATAGAATTCAGTATTTGGGTCACATTATCTCAGAAGAGGGTATATCTATGGACCCTAAAAATATTGAAGCCATTATGAATTGGCCTACTCCAAGAAATGTGACAGATGTAAGATCTTTTATGGGACTTACAAGATACTACAGGAGATTCATTGAAGGATTCTCCAAAGTTGCACATGCCATCACTTCTTTGCAAAAGGAGGGGATAAAGTTTGAAGGGACATCAAGGTGTTAGGAAAGCTTCTAGCAGTTGAAGAACCTTCTCACAAGTGCACAAGAATTGAAAGTTGCAGACCAAGAGAAAGATTTTGTTGTGTGTACTGATGCATGTGGACAAGGGATTGGAGGAGTCCTTATGAAAGACAACCACATGATATGTTATGATTCAAGAAAGCTCAAGGAGCATGGGAAGAACTATGCCACTCATGATTCAGAGCTTGCAGCCATAGTACATGCTCTCAAAATGTGGAGGCATTACTTGATGGGTAGAAGATTTGAGCTAAGGATAGACCATTGTGGTATGAAGTATTTGTTTGATCAGCGTACTCTCAATGCTAGGAAAGTGATATGGCTGGAGTTTTTATGTGAGTTTGATTTTGAAATCAAGCACATAAAGGGAAAAGAGAATAAAGTAGTTGATGCGCTCAGTAGGAAGGTGCAGGAAATGCATGTGGCATCTCTTAGTATTTGAGAATCAGATTTGAGACAACAATGATTTTTAATTGTACTATTGGAGATAAATTGTATGAGCAGGTAAAAGACAAATTGCAGCAGCAAACTATTCAGAAAAGGTATGAGGGATATAAATTGGAAGAATATGGACTTCTTACTTATAAAGGAAGAATTTATATTCCAAATTTAGAAGAGTTGAGCAGATTTTTTATGGATGAAATCCATCAAGCTCCATATTCTTGTCACCCAGGATATTAGAAGACAATTGCTACAGCTAGAAAGCAGTACTTTTGGCCAAGAATGAAAAAGGACATGGCTGAATACATTTCAAGGTGCATGAAATGTCAGTAGGTAAAGGTTGAGCATCAACACCCTGTAGGTTTGCTGCAGCCTTCGCCAGTCCCAGAATGGAATGGGTAGTTATTTCCATGGATTTTATTACAGGATTGCCAATGACTTGGAGACAACATGATTCCATCATGGTTGTTGTAGACAAGTTGACAAAGGCAACACATTTTATATCGGTTAAGTCTGCGCATAAGACTGATGATATTGCAAAGATCTTCATGAAGGAGATTTTCAAATTGCATGGATTTCCTAAGGCAATAGTCTCTAACAGAGATGTCAAGTTCACTTCCAATTTTTGGAAGGGGTTGTTTGCATATTTGGGTACAAAGTTGAACTTCAGCACTACCTACCATCCTCAGACTAATGGTTAGACAGAGAGAGTTAATCAAGTGCTTGAAGACATGATTCACATGTATGTGATGGAAAAACCAACCAAGTGGGAAGATTACTTACACTTGGTAGAGTTTGCTTATAAAAATGGACAGGAAGCATCCTTGGGGATGAGTCCGTATGAAGATTTGTATGGTAGAAGGTGTAGGACACTAGTGACTTGGGATAATCCAGTGAATAGGGTTGTGCTTGGTCCATAATTGCTCAAGGAAATGGAGCAAGAGGTTGTAAAGATCAAGCATAATCTGAAAGCAGCTTAGGATAGACAGAAAAGCTATGCAGATAAGCATAGGGTGAACAGAGAGTTCAGTATAGGGGATCATGTCTACCTCAGAGTGAGGGCAAAGAATAGTTCCTTGAAGCTTAGAAGTTGTGCCAAGCTGTCACCAAGATATTGTGGACCGTTTGAAGTGCTTGAAAGAATAGGGCCAATTGCATAAAGACTTGCATTGCCTACTAGAATTAGAGCTCATAATGTTTTTCATGTTTCTTTGCTTAAGAAATATGTACATGATCCTAACCAGCTGATAAATTGGGATGTGATTCAGGTGGAACCCGAGGGAGAGTTCCAAATCGAGCCAATGTGCATCCTCGACAGGAAGGTCACAATGCTCTGGAACCGAGCCATAGGGCAGGTAAAGGTGCAATGGGAGCAGTACGGTCCTGAAGAGGATATGTGGGAGCTGGAGAATGCCATGCGATTGGCACATCCATTTTTGTTCAATTCTGCGGAATGCTGAGGCAATACCAGTGTAGCATTTTGTTAAATTTTTTAAAGCACTCAGGACAATGCTATTGAAGGGGGAGGGGAATGTAACACCCCGGTATTGACCCCATTTGCATTAAAATGTATATGATGTATATATTGTAATTAATCGTGGTGTGGAGCTAAAGGCAAAAGACCCACCATCGATTTTATTGTGTTATGTTCCGGTGATTAAAATCATTGCCGATGGTATATCGTGATATCAAACAAATTATAATTTTGGCATCATGTAAATATGCATTTTAATAAAAATAAACCCCAACCAGCTATGTCAATGCAACCATAATGAAAAGGGCATGATTTTCCTAAGGATAGGGAGGGAAATTATTTAACGCTTGGGGCTAATGGGGAAAATCCAAGTGTCAGTTGTTAAACCGATTTAGCTGTCACCCACCTGTTGACTTACTCACCTTTCCTTGTCTCATTCAACTACCAAATTAAATTCTCTGAATTTAGTTGGGGGTAGTTATGTTCTAGGAAAATGTTTGCATGGGAGGTGGTGTGTGGAAGGACTATCAGTCCTTTCCCAGACACACACTCCACCAAGGATCCATTCCTCTTCACATGGGCATTCTTCCATTTTTTCCTATTCTCACACAGAGACGGGGTTCTTCTCCTCACACATAGGTTTTGGCATTTTACTCACATAGAGAGCTGGGAGAGCGGCCTCATGTGCACGATTTTGTTTTGTGTGTGAATTTCATAGTTGGGGATTTTGTTGTGTGTATTTCTCTTCGTTGTGGGTCTGACCATGTGAATTCACCTCCACGCGGGTTGTTTTTCTTTCCTCACATAACTGAGAAATCGATTGTTGTTGGTTTCCCCATGAAATTGGGTTGCTGTGGATTCCTATTGAGTTGTTATGGCCACACTAGGGCCAAGAACGACTTGGGAATCAAAATTCCCAGTCAGAGCTATGTATTACCCAAATTGTCACCTCGATTTTGTTCTGTGGTGTTTGTTTTTCTTCCATAGAGCTGTGAATTGCTTGTTTTGATGTGTGTATGTAGTGGCTGGTCTTGGACAGTATTGGAGTGGGAATGAAGGATATGCTTGAAAAACCTGGTGTGTTTGGGAGCCTCATAGACAGAGCTAGAGGGATGGATTTATTCTCCACAACCCCTGAATAGCACTGGAAGGGAAGTCAGGGCCTGAGGGATTGTGTAACAGAGAAGGGACCGATTCCTTGTGCTGGGTGTGTGTGGATGTCCCAGAAGTCAGGCTAGTTCTGGTGTAAGTGTCCTTAGCTCTTCAGTGAGCCCACCAGCTTAGCAGTCAGCTTTCCCTAGCTCCCTGGTGGCCTGATAAAACCAACTACATTGGCTTGGATATGTATTGTTGTGTATCTTTGGCTATGTGTGAGCCTACTTGGTTCCTTGTTCCTTGGGGAATCATGTCGAGCTCAAGGGTGGCAGTGTTGCTAAGAGATTAAGGGGCATACTGGCCTATGGTTGGGTGGAACATTGCAGTGACGTAGTTGGTTGCGGGGTGTTCTTCTTCATAAGATAAGTATTCTCATACATTTCATCCCTGCAATTACATTTTATATTGAATCATAATGAACATGCTGAATGCTTGAATGTATGGTTTTTCTTCCGCTATATGGTAACAATGTATGCATGTTTTAGTTCAAAGCATTTTAGTTTTTATGTGTATGTTCATGGGGCTAGTTTCCCAGATAGTTAATGTTATAGTAGCGTCCTCTTCGCTGGTTGGAGGGTCAGGGACGTTACAGTGTGGTATCAGAGCACATGTTGTAGCATGGGCCTCAATGGGCCATGAAGATGCATTGACAGAGGTAGGTTACCCTCTACCTAGCAAAGGAAAAATGAGGAAATTAGGAAGATTTCATAAAATTTCAAACAAAAAAAAATTCTAAGTACGAAAAATATCGGATGCCTTAGGATGAAGCCCATCCAATACGTCGGATGACTTAGCCAAAATTCCATCCTATACATTGGATAACCTAGGAGAAATTCCATTCGATAAAGAACCCAGCGGAGAGAATTTTGAAAATGTTTATTAGAAGTCTCGGCTAGGAGGAGCCGAAGCTCTCAGCTGGAAGGAGCCAAACGTCTCGGCTGGGGTGAGCCGAGACACAGCCGACAAGGAAACTGGAGAGAAAAGTTTTAAAAAAAATTTGAAATGTTAAATTTATTAGAAGACGCTTGCTGAAGCTAGCTGATACATTGGCTTAGTTAGTCGAAGGGATACCGATGACGCCAGATGAGAAAGTATGAAGGGAGCCGAAGCTCTCGGCTGGGAGGAGCTAAGGTTCTCGACTGGGAGGAACCAAAGGTATCATCTAGGCAGAGCCGAGGTGTTGGTAAGGCTCACCGGAAGGAAGCCGATGTGGCGGTGGAAAGAGGAAGGAGTAAAGAAAAATTAATTTTTTTTTCTAAGTATAGGAAATCTCAGAATTTTTTTTTCGATGGCTCTCGGGTGAAGCCCTCCGAGGCATCTCGAAAAAGAAAAGAGGATCGATCCAAGGCATCGGAAAAGAGTAGAGGATCGATCAGTTGGAGTATTAGGATACAGGGGAACATCGGTCCGAGACGTCGAAAAATAATAGAGGATCGATCAATTGATGGGCATCGAAAGATAGATGAAGATGGATTCGATAAGGCATTGCAAGCATTGTCAACTAGTGACCTGATACATTAGATGGCTAGTTGGGAAGGGATCCGATATGACAAAAAAGTATAAGTTTTTTAGTGGGATTTCTCTGTGGAAAAGAGGGATTCCGGTGGGGTTCAGAGGTGTCAAAAGGGTGAAAACTGGCAGCAATCTTATGTGCCAGATTGCACGAAAATCAAGTATTTACAACAAAAAAAACGAGGGCACTTCCATAAGGGGGCAAGCCCCCTTGACCTCCATCATCCCCCTAAGGTAGTCGTTCTTTGAGGAAGAAAAAAATTCCATGTTTTGGGAAAAGTTGTCATTATATGATTTTTCCAAGAGAAGGTAAGTAATTCTGAATTGTATAAATGATATGCAGCTAACAGTTGTGCTACTAACACATTTTGTAGAATCATAGTCACCTTCAAGGGTAGTATTCCAGGTAGTGTGGTTCGGTAAGGTAAGTTGTGGTTCAACCATGAGAACCCATGATGGATATGATGCTCGGGATTCCTACGAGCATGCACGAGATGCCATGGGAGAAAATATATGAGTTGGAAACATTAGAGGAAATTTCAATTTGAAATGGGTATTCCAAAAATAATACAAATTCCATGTCATCATGTATTATCCAATCAAAATGATTTAAAATTCAGAAAGGGAGCACCTCTTAAACAATTTTTTAATATAAATTTGGGGATATGTATCATAAAAAAACTACTTTTTTTGTTCGTATTTTCGACATATCTCCCTGTGTTTTTACTCAAATTTCGATCGAGGGATCTTGTTGGATGCGGAACTAAATTCTGCATCTAATGAGTAACCACTCAGCATACTTTTGATGGGCCCCGGTACCCCAAAAACAAGAAATACCTGAAAAAATGTGATGATGACATCATCATCACATTTTTTTAGGTATTTCTTGTTTTTGGGGTAGCAGGTCTTGTCAAACGTATGCCGAGTGGGTACTCTTTGGATGCAGAATTTAACTCCACATCCAAAAATCTCTCCCAATCGAAATTTGAGTAAAAACACACGGAGATATGTTGAAAATACGAACAAAAAAGTACTTTTTTTCTTTTCTTCCTCCAAAATTAATAAATATTATTTTATTATTTTAACTATTATTTTATCAATTTTCTTTAGGAGGCCCATTTTGAGTTGAAATTTCCTCTAATGTGATGACATAGAGTCTAATGGAAGGAGATTCCAAGAGACACCACCATATATTGCAGCCACCATGAGAAGCTTGATAAAAGCCTAGGAAGAGCAACATCAGTCAAATGCTGCTATGTTGCAGAGTTTGAGAGACTTGCAAAGAAAGATAGACTCTAGACAAGGTATAGTAAAACTAGAAGGAAGTAATAGCAGTACCAAGAGAAGAAGAAGGAATTCCAGTAGATCATCTAACTTAGAAGAATCCAGCGGGGATTCAATCTCTTCTTCTCGCAAGGGCAAGAGAAAGAGGCACCATAGGGATCGCTCTCGAGATGAATTTAAGAAGGATAAACCTCCTACATTTGATGGTGAGGTAAATACTAGACAAGAGGCTGAAGCTTGGCTTCTTGGGATAAAGAAGTACTTCCAAGTTCAGAATTATTCGAGAAATATGAAGGCAAGAGTTGCCATATTCAATCTGAATGGAAGAGCATCCATTTGGTGGGAACAATTCAAGCAATAAAGAGGTTCAATGAAAGGAGACTTAAGTGGAAACCATTCAAGAAGTATTTCAAGCAGAAATACCTCTCTGACAAGTATTATGATGACAAAATTAAGGAGTTCCATGAGCTGAGATTGGGACAGTAGACCATGGAAGAGTATGCAAATAAGTTCTTGGAACTATTAAGATATGTTAGGTACATCAAAGATGAAAAAGTGAAGATCCAACATTTCCTAAGTGGATTTCTTCAGTCTTACAAAGACAAAATTGAGTTTTATGAACCTAGAAATATTGAAGAAGCAATAAGGAAGGCTAAGTATTGCTATGAGCAAAGAAAAGGTAAGCCTGATTACCATAAGACATGGAAGGACAAGAAGAATGAGAAGTATGACCAAAGGAAGAAAGGTTTCAAACCTTCTAACTTCAGGAATCAACATAAGCAACCATCACAAGTTGAGAAGCAGCTAGCCAAAGTGATGGGAGAGAAGCCTAGAGATCCATGGCAAAATAGGGGACCACTTCAATGTTGGAAATGTGGAGGACCCCACATGCGCAGGAATTGTCCACTCGAGAATGAGAGTACAAAGCCAGCTTATAACATTCAAGAAGCAGAAATAGTGGGTGAAGTAGCAAGGGTAGTCCCTAGGATTTATGCAGCACTGGATGACCGCGAGGCAGATCACCAGTCAACTGTGGTTGAAGTTGCAGGTAAGATTGTTGAGCAATCTGTTTCTATTTTGATTGACCCTGGTTCTACTCACAGTTACATTACTCCTAGCTTAGTGGAGATTTGTGCTTTTAAGAAAGTAAAGCATAGAAAATCTTGGTTAGTTCAGCTAACCACTGGAACTAAGAGAAAGGTTAGTGAAGTGGTAGAGAAATGTCCATTATTCATGAACGGGTTGGTCACTTATGTAGACTTGAATGTTCTACCACTTGGTTCCTATGATGTTCGCGTTGGAATGGATTGGTTAGAAGCTCACAGCGTAAAGCTTGACTGTTATAATAAGACTTTCGAATGCATGGATGAAGAAGAGAACCTAGTAGTGGTAAGAGGTATTCCAAAGGTGATTTCAGTAAGGGAGGTTTCGACAATGTAGTTGAAGAAGTTCTGTAGGAAAGGATGTCAGTTGTATGTGGCTCATATTTTGGATGCAACAGAGAACGAAACTCCTAGGTTGGAGGACTTTCAGGTATTGCAGGAATTCAGGGATGTGTTTCCTGATGAGATTCCAGGGATTCCTCCAAATAGGTACATTGATTTCACAATTGAACTTGTGCCAGGAGTAGCACCAGTGTCCAAGACACCCTACAGGATGTGTACACTAGAAATGCTAGATTTGAGGATGCAACTACAAGAATTGTTGGAGAAGAAGTATAGCAAGCTGAGTGTGTCTCCTTGGGGAGCACCAGTTCTGTTTGTAACGAAGAAAGATGGTACACACAGGTTGTGTATTGATTACAGACAACTGAACAAGGTTATTGTGAAGAATAAATACCCGTTTCCTAGGATTAATGACCTCTTTGATCAAATGAGAGGAGCAAAAGTATTTAACAATATTGACTTGAGGTCTGGTCACCATCATGTGAGAATCAAGGATGAAGACATTCATAAGATAGCCTTCAGAACGAGGTATGGACATTATGAGTTTGTAGTGGTACCATTTGGTCTAAAAAATGCACCAGCTAAATTTATGTGCCTTATGAACAGTGTCTTTAGCAGGTATTTGGACAAGTTTGTTCTTGTTTTCCTTGATGACATTCTTATTTATTCTAAGAATGAGGAAGAGCATGAAGAGAATTTGAGATTGACATGGAAATTGCTCAGGGAGAATCAGCTATATGCAAAGCTAAGAAAGTGTGACTTCTATAGAGATAGAATTCAGTATTTGGGTCACATTATCTCAGAAGAGGGTATATCTGTGGACCCTGAAAAGATTGAAGCCATTATGAATTGGCCTACTCCAAGAAATGTGACAGATGTAAGATCTTTTATGGGACTTGCATGATACTATAGGAGATTCATTGAAGGATTCTCCAAAGTTGCACATTCCATCACTTCTTTGCAAAAGAAGGGGATAAAGTTTGAATGGACATCAAGGTGTGAGGAAAGCTTCCAGCAGTTGAAGAACCTTTTCACTATTGCACCAGTATTGAAATTTGTAGACCCAGAGAAAGATTTTGTGGTGTGTACTGATGCATGCAGACAAGGGCTTAGGGGAGTCCTTATGAAAGACAACCACGTGATATGTTATGAGTCAAGAAAGATGAAGGAGCATGAGAAGAACTATGCCACTCATGATATAGAGCTTGCAGCCATAGTTCATGCTCTCAAAATGTGGAGGCATTACTTGATGGGTAGAAGATTTGAGCCAAGGACAGAGCATTGTGGTCTGAAGTATTTGTTTGATCAGCCTACTCTCAATGCTAGGAAAGTGAGATGGTTGGATTTTTTATGCGAGTTTGATTTTGAAATCCAACACATAAAGGGAAAAGAGAATAAATTAGCTGATGTGCTCAGTAGGAAGGTGTAGGAAATGCATGTGGCTATTAATCCATCACAGTAATATAGGGACTAAACACAAGTCTCATCAAACATTAATAATAATAAGTCATGAAAATGGTGTAATAGGGCTACAAAGTGAGTAGACGCTTTGTATATTCACACAAGAATAAGTAATGCAATACAATGATCATGCTGCAAGCATGAATGACAAATCAATTCAAATTCCCAAGGAGGTCATTCGAATTGAATGAGTGAGTCTAGCTTAACTGAATGTAAGCCATAGTCAACACTCCAAGTAACCACTAATCAAAACCCTAATTGACTCAACTGAGCCCTAAATGAAGTTGAAGTGCAATAAATGACAGAGTCTAATTGAAAGTAGGTCAGACACATGTCATAGCAAGCCAGCCAACAAGTGGTAGCACTTTAATGACTCCAATGAACCTCGATGAGGTTAACTGAAGTGTAACTGAACATCAGAAGTGGTTGGAGGCGCCTCTGTTGACTCCAGTTCATTAAATAATCAATAAATAATCAATTTAATGACAGAGGGTGCCTTCACTACTCTATTTAACTAATTGTAACCATTAGTTAGAAATATGGGGCATTAATGACACTCAGATCACCCCCGGAGTGCTCAAGTTAGCCTCCCCGAATGTAGGAGAAGGCTAAATTAGCCTCCTTGACTGAAGGTAGGCATGGGTGTGATCTAGATGATGTCATATAGTGCTCCTCTGATGTCAATTAAGTCAATAATACTTAGGATAGTGGTTTAACTAGGCCAAATTGACCAAAAAGAG
>LPNX010474480.1:351211-407458 GCA_001517045.1 Pseudotsuga menziesii
TTAAGCTATACTCAGGAGGAGTTAGAAAACATAAAATGCATAAAAATGTTAGGGCCCTGGAAACTAAGGACATAGGTCACCCTCTACAATGCTGAAACTGAAACAATGCTAAAAAACAAACTAAGTGAGGAAAAGAGGGAAAACCACCCCCTCAAGCTGAACACTGAAAGTAGTCTGATCACCCTGCTGAACTCACCCCCAACAATGAACGGAGGTAAGTGAGCTTATTTTCTGAAAAGCTCTTGGTGAAGATGTCTGCAATCTGCTCATCACTTGGGCAATATTGTAGATTGATGGTCATGTCATGCACTACCTCCCTGATACAGTGCATGTGGATCTCTACATGCTTGGTCCTCTGCCTGGTAACTGGATCTATGGATATGTTAATAGCTCTTTGATTATCACAAAAAAGGACAATGGACAAAGTACTACCAAGATCAAACTCAAAAATAATGTCTTGCAAGCAAACTGCTTGGATGCAAGCATTCACCGCTCCTTGATACTCGGCCTCTGCTGAAGATAATGCTATGGCAGCCTGCTTTTTTCTATACCAGAAAATGGGGCCACCACCAAACATGAATACATATCCAAAAGTAGAATTTTGATCAATAGAATCACTCACCCAATTGGAATCTGTGTATCCAACCACCTCTAGCTCAGAGTCTGCAGCATAATGAATGCCGTAGGTCCTGGTTCCCTGAATATACTGGAGGATTCTCTTGGATTCCTTCCAGTGAATATAATGAGGCTGCTACATGTATATTGATACAACATTCATGGCATAATAGATATCAATCCAAGAATGTGTCAAGTACAGCAAGCTACCAATCAGCTGTTGATAGATAGTGCAGTCCATGGGAGGTGTGCTTTTTCCTTCTTCAAGGCTGATCCCTGAAAGGAAAGGGAATGGTGCAGGACTACATTCAGCCATGTTAAAATTGAATAACAGGTCTGATATGTATTTGGACTATTTGACCATTATCCCATCAAATTTTTTCTCAATTTAGAGCCCCAAAAATTGTTTTAGGAGCCCCAAATCGCTCATTTCAAAGGCATTGTGGAGAGCAGTTTTGATGGCTGAAATGGAAGCAACTGTGCTACCTGTGATCAGTAAGTCATCAACATATAAAAAAATAATAATTAAATTACCATCAAACTATTTTATATACACATTTGTATCTGATATACACCTTTGGAATTTTTGCGAGAGAAGGAAGGCATCCATCTTAGAATACCACTCTCTTGGGGCCTGTTTTACCCGTATAGTGACTTCTTTAGCTTGCAAACCAAAGATGGATCAGAGATGTATCCCTCAATATGATTCATGTATATCTACTCATGAATATCTCCATGCATAAATGTTGATTTAACATCCATATGATGCACTTCCCAGTGCTTAGATGCTGAAATTGCCAAAACTAGGCGAATGGAGTCCATTTTTGCAACCAGTGCAAAGGTCTCATGGTAGTCCACACCTTGGACCTAAGAGAAACATTTTTCCACCAGCCCTGCCTTATATTTTTAGTTTCTACCATCAGCAGCAACCTTGGTCCAAAACACCCACTTGCATTAAACCAATTTCCTTCCCGGAGGAAGAGAAACTAGCTCCCAAGTAGTGTTTTTCTAAAGAGAATTCATCTCTTCATCCATGGAAACTTTCCATCTCGGATCCTTCCGAGCATGGTAGTAGAATTTTGGGTCTAAACTGATCATAAAATATCAATTTTCAGACAACAAATTGTCAGGACAAGAGAGCGCAATACCTGCTCTTTGGAAATCATACCGGGTTCTCCTTGGATCATCCAGATTTCCAATGTTATCTCCTGCAGAGGAGAGTGTCTGTCGGGCCCATGTGGGAAGATGATTTTGTGCTTCAAGTTTTGATTCAGCATCTTATTTTTGTTTCACACTGATATAAAAAATAAAAGGATCCAAATCAGGGTCATCACCCCCAATTTCATCATCCAAATATTCTGTAGAATAGGAAGGAAAATCATCGGTTTTCTCCTTCACTAGTTCCACCTCCTAAAGAGGCTCATCGAACTTGATACTCCTTTCGATGATGATCTATTTTTTTTTGATATCTAGAAGATTGAAACCTTTTGATTCATCAAGATACCCAATAAACAAACATTTGATGCTTTGCGGTTGCAAATCCCTTCTTTTATCAAGTGGAATCCAGGCCCATGCAGTGGACCCAAATACCTGTAGGTTCAACACATCCGGCTTGTGTCCGAAGCATGCTTCAAAAGGGGTCTTCCCTTTAATGGATGAGTGTGGGACCCTGTTATAAATGTATTCTATAGCATGCATGGCTTCAACCCACAAATTTGCATCCAACTTCTTTTATTCCAACATACATGTGGTCATCTCCTTGAGAGACCGATTCTTCCTTTCCGCTACTCCGTTCTGTTGGGGAGTGTAGGGAATTGAATGTTGGACCCTAATACCACTTTGGGAGCATATGTGCAGAAACTCATTACTAAAATATTCCCTGCCATTATCATATCTCAAGATATTGATATTAATCCTAGAGGCATTCTCAATCAAGGCCTTCAGTTCAAAGAATTTTTCACATGCTTCAGACTTCTTTTTGAGAAAGAAGACCCATGTGTACCTTGAAAAATCATCTGTAAAAGTCAGAAGATACCTTGATCCATTCATGGATGTGATAGGCATTGGACCAATGATATCAAAATGTATCAGCCCCAATATGCATGTAGCTCAGCTTGCCTTCCCCCGATCGTACTTGTGCTTAGGGTGTTTTCCAACCACATAGCCCTTGCAAATTCCAGTGGTTGCCTTGATGACCGGGAGGCCTTCAACCATGGATTTTTTATGTAATTGCAAAAAATATTTGAAATTTAGATGGCCAAACATTTCATGCCACATCCTACTAACTTCATTTCCATGAGTTAGCAGAACAGTGGGCTTTGCATCCGCCACAAAGTGAGAGAACTCATAGGATTTTGCATGATGGTTTGCAAGGCCTTTAGCAATGAGTTTCCCGGATGCAAGTTATGTTATCTCAACATAATTTGGGATGAAAGATACTCTCTTAGGAACTCCTGTATGTGTCATCTGATAGACACTAAGGAGATTTGATGCCAGAGACAGTACATACAAAACATTTGAAAAATAGACATTTTCAAGATCAACCGTACCTTGTCCTTTTGAAATGATAGTGGAGTCATCTCCCATGTGGATGGGGATGGATTTTTTGATCTCCAAGGATGAAAAGGAGTCTCTTTCAGCCATCATGTGGTTCAAAGCTCTAGAATCAATCAAGAGTGCTTTGGAATTCAAAGTGCTTGCCATGAGGGCATGACCTTTTTCATGTTGTGGTTCCTGATCTTGTTGATCTCTCCTCCAAAATATTTCTAGAAGATTGATGTGATTTCTCTCAATGAGAGAGGTAGCTTCATCAAGCTTCTTATTCATGCAGGCATGTTCAGGGTGGAAGCCCTTCCCGCAGTATGAAAACTTGAATTTTTCCTTTCCATGATGCCCTTTTCCTTTGTTCTTCTTTGAGTCGGAAGACTCATCATGCTGCTGGTTTTCAACTTTAGGCTTAGGAGCTTCAAATTTAGTTTTTGAGTTCTTCTGCTTATTTCCTTTACCCTTCAGATCTTT
The DNA here is from genome assembly GCA_001517045.1 of Pseudotsuga menziesii. NCBI lineage: Eukaryota > Viridiplantae > Streptophyta > Pinopsida > Pinales > Pinaceae > Pseudotsuga > Pseudotsuga menziesii. The sequence goes on from LPNX010474480.1 coordinate 354,845, forward strand.
GGGCCTCGAGACATGGAGGGCTTGATCACGGGAGGATCTGATGATCCCCATCTGGACAAGCTTATCATGTTCACTTGTTAGGGACTCAATGAAGGCATTGAGTGTAGGCATATTACGTCCAAGGGTTGTGAGCTTCCCCGCATGGAATGTAGAGACAAAAACTAAATAATTAGCTCCAAGTTTGGAGAGTATGGCGAGGATGAGCTGATCATCCTCTTTCTACACTTTGCATTGATTCAACAATAAGACAATGTGCTTGAACTTTTTGAAAAATTCATTCAATGTCTCGAAATTGGAAGGATGGAGAGACATCAATTCATTTTCAAGCTGGTAAACTCTCAAATCATCCTACTTTCCATACAAGGCTTCCAATTTGCCCCAAATTTATTTTGGAGTCTTCAATCCCAAAAGATGGAAAAGAAGATCCCGAGAAACAGAGAGGCACAAGAATCCAAATGCTTCATCCTTCTTGTTTAAAAATATAGATTTGTCTATTGCAGAACCAGGCTCTTCTTCAGTGTCCATGGTGACCCTATAGAGTCCTCTGGAGTGTATATGGATCTCCATGTCTCCTTTCCATGAGTGGAAATTGAATGGAGTCAAAATATCTATGGAAGAATCCATCTGAATATGCTGGAGCGAATGCTTTCACCTGTCAAAAACCTGAAAATCACAACAAAAAAGGAAATGTAAGGTCAGACATCCTGCATATTTTAGGCTTTCATCACAACCAGCACAGTCAATCAAGCAAGCTTGATCAACAAGTTCTTTACTTGGGGTATTAAGTGGTAAGCATTGGCTTCTGGTGCAGTACTGGATTTTTGAGCTATTGCTCAATTTTCATGCAAGATTTGTCAAAAAACCTTGTTTTTGAGAGATCCGAGCTTCGTCTCACCATGAGCTCTGATACCATATTAATATGTCATAGTAATCTAGGGACTAAACATAAGTCTCATCAAATATTCATAACAATAAGTCATGAACATGGTGTAATAGGGCTACAAAATGAGTAGTTGCTCTGTATATTCACACAAAGAATGAGTAATGCAATACAATGATCATGCTGCAAGCATGAATGACAAAGCAATTCGAATTCCCAAGGAGGTCATTCAAATTGAATGAGTGAGTCTATATTAACTGAATGTAAGCCATAGTCAACACTCTAGTTAACCACTGATCAAAACCCTAATTGACTCAATTGAGCCCTAACTGAAGTCAGAGTGCAATAAATGACCGAGTCTAACTGAAAGTAGGTCATACACATGTCACAGCAAGCCAACCAAAAATTGGTAGCATTTAAATGACTCCAATTAACCCCGATGAGGTTAACTGAAGTGTAACTGAACATTAGAAGTGGTTGGAGGCACCTTTGTTGACTCCAATTCATTAAATAATGAAGAAATAATCAATTTAATGATGGACGATGCCTTCATTGCTCTGTTTAACTAATTGTAACCATCAGTTAGGAATATGGGGCATTAATGACACTCAGATCACCCCCGGAGTACTCTAGTTAGCCTCCCTGAATGTAGGAGAAGGCTAAGTTATCCTCCTTGACTGAAGGCAGGTGTGGGTGTGATCTAACTGATGTCATCTAGTGCTCCAGTGATGTCAATTAAGTCAATAATACTTAGGATAGTGCTTTAACTAGGCCAAATTGACCAAAAAGAGTGTGTATGGTGGTAAATGTCTCCAACAATGGCATCTCTTAGTATTTGAGAATCACATTTGAGACAACAAATTGTTAATCGTACTATTGGAGATGAATTGTATGAGCAGGTAAAAGACAAATTGCAGCAACAAAGTCTTGAGAAGAGGTATGAGGGATATAAATTGGAAGAAGATGGACTTCTTACTTATAAAGGCATAATTTATATTCCAAATGTAGCAAAGTTGAGGAGAGTTGTTATGGATGAAATCCATCAAGCTCCATATTCTGGTCACCCAGGATATCAGAAGACAATTGCTACAGCTAGAAAGAATTACTTTTGGCCAGGAATGAAAAAGGGCATGGCCTAATACATTTCAAGGTGCATGAAATGTCAGTAGGTAAAGGTTGAGCATCAACACCCTGTAGGTTTTCTGCAGCCTTTTCCAGTCCCAGAATGGAAATGGGAAGTTATTTCCATGGATTTTATTACAGGATTGCCAATAACCTGGAGACAACATGATTCCATCATGGTTGTGGTAGACAAGTTGATAAAGGAAGCACATTTTATACCTATTAAGTCTACGCATAAGATTGATGATATTGTAAAGATATTCATGAAGGAGATTTTCAAATTGAATGGATTGCCTATGGCAATAGTCTCTGACAGAGATGTCAAGTTCACTTCCAATTTTTGGAAGGGGTTGTTTGCAGATTTGGGTACAAAGTTGAACTTCAGCATTGCCTACTATCCTCAGCCTTGATGTTTAGACAGAGAGAGTTAATAAAGTGCTTGAAGACATGCTTCGCGTGTATGTTATGGCCAAACCAATCAAGTGGGAAGATTATTTACACTTGGTAGAGTTTGCTTATAAAAATGGACAACAAGCATCATTGGGGATGAGTCTGTATGAAGCTTTGTATGGCAGAAGGTGTAGGACAACAGTGACTTGGGATAATCCAGTGAATAGGGTTGTGCTTGGTCTAGAATTGCTCAAGGAAATGGAGCAAGAGGTTGTAAAGATCAGGCATAATATGAAAGCATCTCGGGATAGACAGCAAAGCTATGCAGACAAGCATAGGGTGAACAGAGAGTTCAGTATAGGGGATCATGTCTACCTTAGAGTGAGGGAAAAGAAGATTTCCTTGAAGTTTGGAAGTTGTGCCAAGCTGTCACCAAGATATTGTGGACCGTTTGAAGTGCTTGAAAGAATAGGGCCAGTTGCATATAGACTTGCATTGCCTGCTAGCACTAGAGCTCATAATGTTTTTCATGTTTCTTTTCTTAAGAAATATGTACATGATCCTAACCATGTGATAAATTGGGATGTGATTCAGGTGGAACCTGAGGGAGAGTTCCAAATCGAGCCAATGCACATTCTCGACAGGAAGGTCACAATTCTTCGGAACTGATACATAGGGCAGGTAAAGGTGCAATAGGAGCACTACAGTGCTGAAGAGGCTATGTGGGAGCTGGAGGATTCCATGCGATTGGCGCATCCATTTTTGTTCAATTCTGCGGAACGTTGAGGCGATACTAGTGTAGCATTTTGTTCAATTTTGTAAAGCACTGAGGACAGTGCTATTGAAGGGGGAGGGGAATGTAACACCCCAATTTTGAACCCATTTGCATTAAAATGTATATGATGTATATATTGTAATTAGTCGTGGTGTGGAGCTAAAGGAAAAAACCCCACCATCAATTTTATTGTGCTATTTTTAGGTGATTAAAATCATTGTCGATGGTATATTGTGATATCTGGCACATTATAATTTTGGCATCATGTAAATATGCATTTTAATTAAAATAAACCCCAACCATCTATGTCAATGCAACCATAATGAAAAGGGCATGATTTTCCTAAGGATAGGGAGGGAAATTATTTAACCCTTGGGGCTAATGGAGAAAAGCCAAGAGTCAGTTGTTAAACCCATTTAGCTGTCACCCACCTTTTGACTTACTCACCTTTCCTTGCCTCATTCAACTACCAAATTAAATTCTCTAAAGTCAGTTGGGGGAATTTATGTCTTAGGAAAACATTTGCATGGGCGGTGGTGTGTGGCAGGATTGTCAGTCCTTTCCCACACGCACACTCCACCAGGGATCCATTCCTCTTCACATGGGCATTCTTCCATTTTTTCCTATTCTCATGCAAAGACGGGGTTCTTCTCCTCACGCACATGTTTTGGAATTTTACTCACATAGAGAGCTGGGAGAGCGGCCTCACGTGCATGGTTTTGCTGTGTGTGTGAATTTCGTGGTTGGGGATTTTGTTGTGTGTATTTATCTTCATTGTGGTTCTGACCGTGTGAATTCACCTCCACACGGGTTGTTTTTCTTTCCTCACAGAGCTGAGAAATCGATTGCTGCTGGTTTCCCCACAAAATTGGGTTGTTGTGGATTCCTATTGAGTCATTTTGGCCACGCTAGGGCCAAGAATGACTCAGGAATCAAATTTCCCAGTCAGAGTTGTGTATTACCCAAATTGTCACCTCGGTTTTGTTCTGTGGTTCTTATTTTTCTTCCCCGGAGCTGTGAATTGCTTGTTTTGCTATGTGTATGAAGTGGTTGGTCTTTGGACTGTATTGGAGTGGGAATAAAGGCTTGGTATGCTTGATAAACCTGGTGTGTTTGGGAGCCTCATAGACAGAGCTAGAGGGCTAGCTTTCTTCTCCACAACCCCTGAATAGAACTAAAAGGGAAGTCAGGGCCCGAGGGATTGTGTAGGAGAGAAGGGACTGATTCCTTGTGTTGGGTGTGTGTGGGTTTCCTAGAATTCAGGCTAGTTCTGGTGTAGGTGTCCTTAGCTCTTCAGTGAGCCCACCAGCTTAGCAATCAAATTTTCCCAGCTCACTGATGGCTTGATAAACCCAACTACGTTGGCTTGGTTATGTACTGTTTTGTATCTTTGGCTATGTGTGAGCCTGCTTAGTTCCTTATTCCTTGGGGAATCATTCCCAACTCAGGGGTGGCAGTGTTGCTAAGAGATGAAGGAGCACACTAGCCTATGGCTGGGTGGAACGTTGCAGAGACGTAGCTGGTTACAGGGTGTTGTCCTTCATAAGATATGTATTCTCATACATTTCTTCCCTACAATTACATTTGATATTGAATCATAATGAACATGTTGAATGCTTGAATGTATGGTTTTGCTTCCGCTGTATGGTAATAATGTATGCATGTTTTAGTTCAAAGAATTTCAATTTTTATGTGTATGTTCATGTATCTAGTTTCCCAGATAGTTAATGTTATGGTAGCGTCCTCTTCGCTGGTCAGAGGGTCGAGGACGTTACAGTGTGGTATCAAAGCACATGTTGCAGCATGGGTCTCAATGGGCCATGAAGAAGCAGTGACAGAGGCAGGTTACCCTTTTCCCAGTAGAGGAAAATTGAGGAAATCAGGAAGATTTCAGAAATTTTCCAAAAAAAAAAAATTTCTAAGTATGAAAAATATCGGATGGCTTAGGCTAAAGCCCATCCATTACGTCGGATGACTTAGCCAGAAGTCCATCTGATACATCGGATAACCTAGGCGAAAGTCCATCCGATAAAGAACCCAGCAGAGAGAATTTTGAAATTTTTTATTAGAAGTCTCGGCTGGGAGAAGTCGATAGTATCGACTGGGTTGAGCTGAGACTTAGCCGACAAGGAAACTGGAGAGAAAAATTTTTAAAATTTTTTGAAGTGTTAAATTTATCGAAAGACATTTGTTGAAGCCAGCTGATACGTCGACTAAGGTAACTGAAGGGCTGCCGATGACATTGGATGAGAAAGTATGAAGGGAGTCGAAGCTCTAGGCTGGGAGGAGCCGAAGCTCTCAGTTGGGAGGAGCCGAGGTTGTTGGCTGGGAGGAGCCGAGGTGTCAACAAGGCTCACCGGAAGGAAGTTGACGCGACGGCGGAAAGAGGAAGAAGTAAAGAAAAATTCAAATTTTTTTCTAAGTATAGGAAATCTCAAAAACCGTTTTTCGATGGCTCTCGGCTGAAGCGCTCCGAGGCATCTCAGAAAAGAAAAGAGGATTGATCCAAGGAATAGAAAAGAGTATAGGATCGATCAACTGGAGTATTGGGAGATAGGGGAAGATTAGTTTGAGACGTTGGAAAAAAATAGAGGATTGGTCAGTCGATGGGCATTGAAAGATAGATGAATATGGATCCGATAAGGTGTTGGAAGAGTTGTCAACTAGTGACCCGATACATCGAATGGTTAGTTGGGAAGGGATCCAATATGACAAAAAAAATGAGTTTTTCATTGGGATTTCTCAAAGGAAAAGAGGGATTCTAGTGGGTTTCAGAGGTGTCAAAAGGGTGAAAAATGGCAGCAATCTTATGCACCAGATTCCGCGAAAATCAAGTATTTACAAAAAAAAAGAGGGCGCTGGCACAAGGGGGCGAGCCCCCTTGACCCCTGTCGTCCCCCTGAGATAGTCGTTCTTTGAGGAAGAAAAAAATTCTGTGTTTTGGGAAATGTTGTTATTATATGTTTTTTCCAAGAGAAGGTAAGTAATTCTGAATTGTATAAATGATACGCAGCTAATAGTTGTGTTACTAACACATTTTGTAGAATCATAGTCACCTTCGAGGGCAATATTCCAGGTAGTGCAGTTCGGTAAGGTAATTTGTGGTTCAACCATGAGAACCCATGACAGATATGATGCTAGGGATTCCTACGAGCATGCGCGATATGCCATGGGAGAAAATGTACGAATTGGAAATGATGACATAGAGTCTAATGGAAGGAGATTCCAAGAGACACAGCTAGATATTGCAGCCACCATGAGAAGCTTGATAAAGTCCTAGGAAGAGCAACATCAGTTGAATGTTGCTATGTTATAGATTTTGATAGACTTGCAAAGAAAGATAGACTCTAGACAGGGTATATTAAAACCAGAAGGAAGTAAGAGCAGTATCAAGAGAAGAAGAAGGACTTCCAGTAGATCATCTGACTCAGAAGAATCCAGTGGGGATTCAAGCTCTTCTTTTCACAAGGTCAAGAGAAAGAGGCACCATAGGGATCGCTCTCGAAATGAATTTAAGAAGGATAAACCTCCTACATTTGATGGTGAGGTAAAGACTAGAAAAGAGGCTGAAGCTTGGCTTCTTGGGATAAAGAAGTACTTCCAAGTTCAGGATTATTCTGGAAACATGAAGGGAAGAGTTTCTGTATTCAATCTGAATGGAAGAGCATCTATTTGGTGGGAACACTTCAAGCAAGTAAAGAGGATCAGTGAAAGGAGACTTAAGTGGAAACAGTTCAAGAAGTATTTCAAGCAGAAATTCCTCTCTGACAGGTATTATGATGACAAAATTAAGGAGTTCCATGAGCTGAGATTGGGACAGTAAACCATGGAAGAGTATGCAAATAAGTTCTTGGAACTATTAAGATATGTTAGGTACATCAAAGATGAAAAAGTGAAGATTCAATTTTTCCTGAGTGGATTGAATCAGTCTTACAAAGAAAAAATTGAGTTTTATGAGCCTAGAACTATTGAAGAAGCAATAAGGAAGTCTAAGTATTGCTATGAGCAAAGCAACGACAAACCTAATTACCATAAGACATGGAAGGACAAGAAGAATGAGAAGTATGACCAAAGGAAGAAAGGTTTCAACCCTTCTAACTTCAGGAATCAGCATAAGAAACCATCACAAGCTGAGAAGTAGCCAACCAAAGTGATGGGAGAGAAGCCTAGAGATACACAGCGAAATAGGGGACCACTTCAATGTTGGAAATGTGGAGGACGCCACATGCACAGGAATTGTGCACTCGAGAATGAGAGTACAAGGCCAACTTATAACATTCAAGAAGTAGAAACAGTGGGTGAAGTAGCAAGGGAAGTCCCTAGGATTTATGTAGAACTGGATGACTACCAAGAAGATCACCAATCAACTGTGGTTGAAGTTGTAGGTAAGATTGTTGAGCAATCCATTTCTATTTTGATTGACCCTAGTTCTACTCATAGTTACATTAGTCCTAGAGTAGTGGATATTTGTGCTTTTAAGAAAGTAAAGCATAGAAAATCTCGGTTAGTTCATCTAGCCAATGGAACTAAGAGAAAGGTTAGTGAAGTGGTAGAGAAATTTCCATTAGTCATAAACGGGTTGGTCACTTATGTAGACCTGAATGTTCTACCACTTGGTTCTTATTATGTTCTCGTTAGAATGGATTGGTTAGAAGCTCACAGGGTAAAGCTTGACTGTTATAATAAGACTTTCAAATGCATGGATAAAGAAGGGAACCCAATAGTGGTAAGAGGTATTCCAAAGGTGATTTCAGTAAGGAAGGTTTCATCAATGCAGTTGAAGAAGTCTTGTAGGAAAGGAGTTAGTTGTATGCAGCTCATATTTTGGAGGCAACAGAGAATGAAACTCCTAGGTTTGAGGACTTTCAGGTATTGCAGGAATTCAGGGATGTTTTTCCTGATGAGATTCCAGGGCTTCCTCCAAAGAAGTATATTGATTTCACAATTGAACTTGTGCCAAGAGTAGCACGAGTGTCCAAGACACCCTACATGATGCATACACCAGAAATGCTAGAGTTGAACATGCAACTACAAGAGTTGTTGGAGAAGAAATATATCAGGCTGAGTGTGTCTCCTTGGGGAGCACCAGTTCTATTTTTAAAGAAGAAAGATGGTATACTCATGTTGTGTATTGATTACAGACAATTGAACAAGGTTATTGTGAAGAATAAATACTCATTGCCTAGGATTGATGACCTCTTTGATCAAATGAGAGGAGCAAAGGTATTTTCCAATATTGACTTGAGGTCTGGTTACCATCAGGTGAGAATCAAGGATGAAGACATTCGTAAGACAACCTTCAGAATAAGGTATGGACATTATGAGTTTGTAGTGGTACCATTTGGTTTCAAAAATGCACCAGCTACATTTATGTGCCCTATGAACAGTGTCTTCAGTAGGTATTTGGACAAGTTTGTTCTTGTTTTCCTTGATGGCATTCTTATTTATTCTAAGAATAAGGAAGAGCATTAACAGCATTTGAGATTGACATTGCAATTGCTGAGGGAGCATCAACTATATGCAAAGCTGAGAAAGTGTGACTTCTATAGAGATAGAATTCAGTATTTCGGTCACATTATCTCATAAGAGGGTATATCTATGGACCCTGAAAAGATTAAATACATTATGAATTGGCCTACTCCAAGAAATTTGACAGATGTAAGATCTTTTATGGGACTTGCAGGATACTACAAGAGATTCATTGAAGGATTCTCCAAAGTTGCGCATGCCATCACTTCTTTGCAAAAGAAGGGGATAAAGTTTGAATGGACATCAAGGTTTGAGGAAAGCTTCTAGCAGTTGATGAACCTTCTCACCAGTGCACCAGTATTAAAAGTTGCAGACCCAAAGAAAGATTTTGTGGTGTGTACCGATGCATGCGGACAAGGGCTTGGAGGAGTCCTTATGAAAGACAACCACGTGATATGTTATGAGTCAAGAAAGCTAAAGGAGCATGAGAAGAACTATGTCACTCATGATCTAGGGCTTGTAGCCATAGTACATGCTCTCAAAATGTGGAGGCATTACTTGATGGCTAGAATATTTGAGCTAAGGACAGACCATTGTGGTCTGAAGTAATTGTTTGATCAGCCTACTCTCAATGCTGGGCAAGCGATATGGCTAGAGTTTTTACGCGATTTTGATTTTGAAATCAAGCACATAAATGGAAAAGAGAATAAAGTAGGTGATGCGCTCAGCAGGAAGGTGCAAGAAATGCATGTGGCATCTCTTAGTACTTGAGAATCAAATTTGAGACAGCATATTGTTAATCGTACTGTTGGAGATGAATTGTATGAGCAGGTAAAATACAAATTGCGGCAGCAAAGTCTTAAGAAGAGGTATGAGGGATATAAATTGGAAGAAGATTCAATTCTTACTTATAAAGGAAGAATTTATATTCCAAATGTAGAAAAGTTGAGGAGAGTTGTTATGGATGAAATCCATCAAGCTCCATATTCTGGTCACCCAGGATATCAGAAGACAATTGCTACAGCTAGAAAGCAGTACTTTTGGCCAGGGATGAAAAAGGACATGGTTGAATACATTTCAAGGTGCATGAAATGTCAATAGGTAAAGGTTGAGCATCAACACCCTGCAGGTTTACTGCAGCCTTTGCCAGTCCCAGAATGGAAATGGGAAGTTATTTCCATGGATTTTATTACAGGATTGCCAATGACTTGGAGACAACATGATTCCATCATAGTTGTGGTAGACAAGTTGAAAAATACAGCGCATTTTATACCCGTTAAGTCTATGCATAAGACTAATGATATTGCAAATATCTTCATGAAGGAGATTTTCAAATTGCATGGATTGCCTAAGGCAATAGTCTCTGACAGAGATGTCAAGTTCACTTCCAATTTTTGGAAGGGGTTGTTTGCATATTTGGGTACAAAGTTGAACTTCAGCACTGCCTACCATGCTCAGAATGATGGTCAGACAGAGAGAGTTAATCAAGTGCTTGAAGACATGCTTCACATGTATGTGATGGAAAAACCAACCAAGTGGGAAGATTACTTACACTTGGTAGATTTTGCTTATAACAATGGACAACAAGAATCCTTGGGGATGAGTCCGTATGAAACTTTGTATGGCAGAAGGTGTAGGACACCAGTGACTTGGGATAATCCAGTGAATAGAGTTGTGCTTGGTCCAGAAATGCTCAGGGAAATGGAGTAAGAGGTTGTAAAGATCAGGCATAATCTGAAACAGCTCAGGACAGACAGAAAAGCTATGCAGATAAGCATAGGGTGAATAGAGAGTTCAGTATAGGGGATCATGTCTGCCTCAGAGTGAGGGAAAAGAAGAGTTCCTTGAAGCTTGGAAGTTGTGTCAAGCTGTCGCCAAGATATTGTGGACCATTTCAAGTGCTTGAAAGAATAGGTCCAGTTGTATATAGACTTGCATTTCCTGCTAGCACTAGAGCTCATAATGTTTTTCATGTTTCTTTGCTTAAGAAATATGTACATGATCCTAACCATGTGATAAATTGGNAAAGGGAGAGTTCCAAATCGAGCCAATGTGCATCCTTGACAGAAATGTCACAATGCTCCGGAACTGAGCCATAGGGCAGGTAAAGGTGCAATGGGAGCACTACGGTCCTAAAGAGGCTATGTGGGAGCTGGAGGATGCCATGTGATTGGAACATCCATTTTTATTCAATTATGCGGAATGCTGAGGTGATACTAGTGTAGTATTTTGTTCAATTTTGTAAAGCATTGAGGACAGTGCTATTGAAGGGGGAGGGGAATGCAACACCCCGGTTTTGACCCCATTTGCATTAAAATGTATATGATGTATATATTGTAATTAATCATGATGTGGATCTAAACGCAAAAGCCTCACCATCGATTTTATTGTGTTATGTTTCGGCGATTAAAATCGTTTCCGATGGTATATCATGATATCCGACACATTATAATTTTGGCATCATGTAAATATGCATTTTAATTAAAATAAACCCCAACCAGCTATTTCAATGAAACCATAATGAAAAGGGCATGATTTTCGTAAGGATAGGGAGGAAAATTATTTAACCCTTGGGGCTAATGGGGAAAAGCCAAGTGTCAGTTGTTAAACCCATTTCGTTGTCACCCACCTTTTGACTTACTCACGTTTCCTTGCCTCATTCAATTACCAAATTAAATTCTCTAAAGTTAGTTGTGGGCAGTTATGTCATGGGAAAACGTTTGCATGGGCGGTGGTGTGTGGCAATACTGTCAGTCCTTTCCCACATGCACACTCCAACATGGATCTATTCCTCTTCATGTGGGCATTCTTCCATTTTTTCCTATTCTCACGCAGAGACGAGGTTCTTCTCCTCACGCACAGGTTTTGGCATTTTACTCATGCAAAGAGCTGGGAGAGCGGCCTCACATGCATGATTATGATGTGTGCGTGAATTTTTTTGTTGGGGATTTTGTTGTGTGTATTTCTCTTCATTGTGGGTTTGACCATGTGAATTCACCTCAAGGCAGGTTGTTTTTATTTCCTCACATAGCTAAGAAATCGATTGTTGATGGTTTCCCCATGAAATTGGGTTGCTGTGGATTCCTATTGAGTCATTTTGGCCACACTAAGGCCAAGACCGACTCAGGAATCTAATTTCCCAATCAGAGCTGTGTATTACCCAAATTGTCACCTTGATTTTGTTCTATGGTGTTTGTTTTTCTTCCCCAGAGTTGTGAATTGCTTGTTTTGCTGTGTGTATGCAGTGGTTGGTCTTTGGATTGTATTGGAGTGGGAATGAAGGCTTGGTATGCTTGATAAACCTGGTGTGTTTGGGAGCCTCATAGATAGAGCTAGAGGGCTGGATTTCTTCTCCACAACCCCTGAATAGCACTGGAAGGGAAGTCAGGGCTTGAGGGACTGTGTAGCAAAGAAGGGAAAAATTCCTTTTGTTGGGTGTGTGTGGGTGTCCTGGAAGTTAGGATAGTTTTGGTGTAGGTGTCCTTATCTCTTCAGTGTGCCCACCAGCTTAGCAGTTAGCTTTTCACAGCTCCTTGATGGGGTGATAAACCAAACTACGTTGGCTTGGCTATGTACTATTGTGTATCTTTGGCTATGTGTGAGCCTGCTTAGTTCCTTATTCCTTGGGGAATCATGCCCATCTCGGGGGTGACACTGTTGCTAAGAGATTAAGGAGCACACTGGCCTATGGTTGGGTGGAAAGTTGCAGCGACGTAGCTGGTTGCGGGGTGTTCTTCTTCACGAGATAATTATTCTCATACATTTCATCCATGCAATTACATTTGATATTGAATCACAATGAATATGCTGAATGCTTGAATGTATCGTTTTGCTTTTGTTGTATGGTAATAATGTATGCATGTTTTAGTTCAAGGCATTTCAGTTTTTATGTGTATGTTCATGGGGCTAGTTTCTCGGATAGTTAACGTTATGGTAGCGTCCTCTTCTTCGGTCGGAGGGTCGGGGACATTACAGTGTGGTATCAGAGCAAACTTTGCAGCATGGGCCTCAATGGGCCATGAACAAGTAGTGACAGAGGTAGGTTACCCTCTGCCCAGTAGAGGAAAAATGAGGAAGTAAGGAATATTTCAGAAAATTTCAAAAAAAAAAAATTCTAAGTATGAAAAATATCGAATGGCTTAGGCTGAAGCCCATCCGATACATCGGATGAATTTTCCAGAAGTCCACCTGATACATCAAATAACCTAGGCAGAATTCCATCCGATAAAGAACCCAGCGAAGAGAATTTCAATTTTTTTTATTAGAAATCTCGGCTGGGAGGAGCCGAAGCTCTCGGCTGGAAGGAGCCGAACGTCTCGGCTAGGAGGAGCCAATAGTCTTAGCTGGGGTGAGCCGAGACACAACCGGCAAGGAAACCGGAAAGAAAAAATTTTAAAAATTTTGAAGTGTTAAATTTATCGAAAGACGTTTGCTGAAGCCAGCTGATACGTCGTCTCAGTTAGCTGAAGGGATGCCGATGATGCCAAATGAGAAAGTATGAAGGGAGACGAAGCTCTTAGCTGGGAGGAGATAAGGTTCTTGGCTGGGAGGAGCAGAAGGTCTCGGCCAGGTGGAGCCGAGGTGTCGGCAAGACTCGCAAAAAGGAAACCGACATGGTGGCGGAAAGAGGAAGAATTAAAGAAAAATTCTAAGTATAGGAAATCTCGGAAAAAGATTTTCAATGGCTCTCGAGTGAAGCCCTCCGAGGCATCTTAGAAAAAAAAAGAGGTGTTAACACTCTGTTTTTAACAGTCTATTTATGGGACTGATAGAATTTAGAGGAGGGTTCCATTCCTTTAAAACACTGTGTGAACGCCCTTCAGATTATCAAAGGCACATTTTCCATGTTTTGAGACAGTCAGATAATGAAGAAGAGCAGTGATAGGTCGTGGTTTTGGCCCAAGATGTGAAAGGATGGTAAAAGTTTGTCTTTCACGGAGTCTGTTAAAGGAGGAAAACAAATGAACGACCAAGATCAAAGAAAATCCCAATCAACGGCCTGAAATAGTTTCGCTAAGAAAACATGCTCGATGGAAGGAGCTTTTCCAAATCGTGAAAAGGTAAAAGGTCAAAAGAATTCAACGACAGAGATCAGATCAAAAGCAGATCCATGGTCCTAGCCAATTTCGCAAACCAAACTTGTGTGGATAAAGTCATGATTCCAAATCGCGCAAAGTGGCACCGGCCACGAATATACAGGGTCATGACAAAGAAGGGAAGAGATCTACAGTTGTGGTTTATTTTGCAATACAAACTAACATGGTTGAAGACCGGGATTTCGCATTGAAAAAATAGTAGGACCCACTCAGATCTCTAGTTGCATGAAGGGGTCGATCCCAATGGACGGATAAGAATGCATCACGATCCAAAGTTGCCCATTGTATCCAGAATATAGAAATCGGTGGTGGAAGTAAAGAGATGTGGACGATGGATGTGAAAGGTCCCCCCTGAAGTCAAAATTATAAGGAGACTTCCACGCTGCAGGTGTCGCATCCAGTGCGAAGATGATAGGGGAAAGGATGTTCATACATGTAATTCACCTCCTGACAAGCGGGATGATGCCTCCAAACACCGTCTTTGATAAGCTAGAGGCAAAGGTCCCATCCAATGACGCTAACTTCTCTGACTTTGCTGGATCAGCAAATGGTTCACATGGGAAAAGATAGGAGGTGCAGGTTTTGAAATGGAAAATCAGACGTCTACACAAAGTTAAGAGAAGCCATGAGCAAAGTCTGCTCAGTGCCACCATCACATTGAGTGAAAAGGTAAGAAAGGTCAAATCCATAGTCCTTGAAACCAGCTTGGAAGCCACGCAGGAAGTGCTTAGAATCCTATCCATTATCAAATAATATAATTGAACATCAAAAGAGAAGATCCCCACCTTGGCATCACACGAGCTACTGTCACGTCTACCAGTGTTCAAGCCTATAGCCATCTCTAGGCCTTTTTAGCTTGCCCTATATAGCTCCATATTCTGAGGTTGTCAAGGTATGAAATTGTAAAAATGGTGAGAGCTAAAGGTTAAACTATGAAGAGTGTTGAGTCCCTTCATAGACAGCCATGGCTGTGTGGTTTGAGAAGTTAGTTCGACAAGGGGTATTGATGGTTGGTGAACATAAGATTGTGTTTCTTTGTCTTCCTGGTTATCTGCACCAAGAAGTCACCAACCATCGGGGCACGGATGTTAAAAAACTAGGGAATTTCATCTGTTTCCACATGTCCCTACCCTCAGATGCGTTGTGCATGGGTTTTTACATCCCAGGGACGTATCTTTGACACCTCTAGTAGCTGTCACGACCTTCGAATTCATAACACACAATGATGGTGGAGCTGTTGGAGCAAATGCTTAGTCTGAGATAGTGGAGGTCTGAAGCCTTCATCATCGCCCTTATGATATCCACTTAATGACATTGCCTCGGATGAGGAGAGGGTGAAATGCACACCCAACGACGAGGCCTGCGATAAAACCCTCCTCGTAGGAGGGAGAGATCAATACAAAGAGGATAAACCTCTTAAGGCGTCTATCATCATCAAGTGCATGGCCACCCTTTTCCTGATTTCCTCCTATAACCATGTTATCAGATGAAGGAAGGGCTAGGAAAATGTCAGGCACTGGGGCACAGGCCTTCTTGTTAGCCTTTGAGTGATGTGGTCTGAAAGAAACAAGCTAGTCAAAGGAGGAAGAAAGGCATGTCGGAATCGGTTTGAGTTGGTGACCAACCGATGTCAGGAAACATAGGGATCGCTTTAATATACCAGGATAAAGAAAAATATGCGCTGTCATTCTTCCCTACCACGTGCTACAGTTCCATAATGTTTGTTTATATTTGTAAAATGTGGCAATAGTTCCACTCTCTATACTGTTAATGCATGATTGTGACTGCAAATAGTTTTTGGGTTTGTTTCAGAGAATAATCTCAGCACTGAAGTATTATAAATGCACTACTGATAGGGGGAAAAGAGTTAGCTGGAGGGTTGGGAAACCTTCAAGGGCTGAGGTTTTCTATTGTAAAATAAGATCTGGTGCCTGTGTTATGAATAAAATTGCAAAGGAAGAGTTGTTTCTTAAGACGAAGATTCATGTGTCGTTGCTTCTTTCAATATGTATTTTCTTTACGTGAAATGTATATCCTGTTTCCATTCCAGTTTGTTGATTTATTTCATGTCTATAACTTAGTGTATAATAGTTTGGAATTCATACATGCTATGCTTTGCCTATTGTTTCAGACATTTCTCAAGTTTTCTTTTAAAGTTGCACGGAATTGATCTTGCTAGTGATCCGTGCGATGGGCTATTCTCTCTTGTCCCCTAACCACCCGCTAAATATATCCTGATTGTGAGATCGATGGCTATCTTGCCTCTGTCTACAACCCCACACCATTCTTTTCCTCATGCAAATGTTCCCTACTCAGGTTTTCGACTCCATTTCCAATGGTCCCTTGCCCTGATAATCCCACCTGCATCTCACGTCACTCTACTTTGCCCCATTTTAGGAGTCCGGCCTCCTGACCATCCTTGAGCAAATATCTTATGCGGAGTAAAATATGAAGACAAGAAAAAGATCCCTCTCTAACTGCGCAAGTACAGAGGCACAATCTAAAGTGATTCTGCTGTTACCCGGGAGCGGGCCTTCCTTCAACCTTGGGGCTCAATCCCGGTGCTAACAAACTGGCGTCGTTGCCAGGGAATGAAATTGAAGATCCTCCCTGGGAAAAAATGACATGGTTTTATATCTGATTGTTGATGGTAAACAATGATCAGACGTCAAGAAGGTTGAGCACTTTTGACTTGGCGACTCCACTCTTGAAGGGTTCATACTTCAGCGACTCCGCTGGTGGTACGACCCATAAATCAAATGATAAAAAAGAATGGGCAAGCTCTATCCGAACAAATGAACCCCTTGTAAGGCCCGAAAATGCATGCTGAAAGGTTAAGATACTCTAGTATACGTTTCTTCCAAGAGGCTTTGTCTTGTCTTGTAAGTTTGTTCTTATCCTTCCCTAGATTTATCAAAACAACCTTGTATGGTTCAATTCATTTGGAACAGAGCTATGAATATATTCCTGTTTATCTTTCTTTACAAACCGAAAGCGTTGCATCATCTTGTACATATGGTTTTGACCTATATTTTTCTCCAAAGGCCCACAATGTCAAAGGTCACCCCTGTGAAATTCATTAAACCTCGGTCGATAGTGTAGCTATTGTTCCTAACCTGGTCTCTCCTGTTTCTCCAAGCCAATACAAACCATTACAACTACCTCCCATCCTCCATGATTTTCCCATAAAACATCACAAGTATCTCCCCAAATTTGATGGAGAATCCAAAGACTTCACTGCTGAGAAACATTTACAAGCCTTTGAGCATTTCTCTGACCTTTTTGAGATAGAACATGATTATGTCTACATGAGGGCTTTCACCCAGTCCTTGCAAGGAGATGCTAAAGAATGGTTCAAGTACTTGCAACCTAAGTCCATCAACACTTGGGAAGAGTTTTCTTGCACCTTCTTAAATTTTTGGGGTAGGAGAAGGCCACTAGATCAAATACTTTCATAATTTTATTCCCTGAAGAGACATGAGGGTGAGACCTTATCTAGTTTTAACAGAAGATTCGCAAGCTTTTATTATAACATGCCCAAGGAGGTCCAACCTCTTGAGAACGCTGCTAAAATCTATTATGTAGCCACCTTTCCTCCTGAGCTGTCCCTACTTCTTTTGAAAAGAAAATCAACCACTCTGCAGCATATGTTTACTGATTGTCTAGAGGTTGAGGAAAACCTTGAGATGTCAAAAATATTATCAAGCTAGGGCAGCGGTGGTGAAGTAAAAGATACATTAAAATTGGTTGGGCCCTACAAGCAAAATGGGAGAGTCCCAGTCCTGCTAAATCCCTCTCCTAGTACACAGAAAGATGACCGGACCGATGCAAGAACATGTGATCCTGCAGGCCTGTTCTCTGAAGATTGCAATCTGCACCACCCCGAGTCCGTACAAGACAATTTTAAGAAGGAATTTGGTGCACCTGTGTACGATGAATATGAGGAAGAACACCTGTGGTCTGTACCTAAGAAGCTGGCCATTGAACCAGGACCTGCTGATGGAGAGGTCCAAGATGATATGCGAAGTCAGGAGGTTAAAGCAAAAAAGGGCGATAAGGGCACTGAAGGTAATAACCTACCCTTTTGTTATACCTCTTTTGAATTAATATGACACATGATTAGAGCCTCTAAGCAAAAACAGAAAGAAGAGAAGATGGTGCAGTCCAAAAACCTATATGTAAGTGGAGATTATAACAAGAAACTGCCATGCTATCCCTCTCCAACTACCGATACGTCGGGGGTTTATGATGGGGTGTCAAGCCATGGGGAAGGATGCACCAGCCCTCAAATAAATATGTTTTCCGATATTCCGCCTTCAGAAGCACCACCTCACACAGGGGGAATATGCATACTCGGTTTCGCTGGAGGAGCGGGGGACCTTCCTCTTGAGGCACATCAAGCTCTCGTTGCAGAAATTTTGGGTGGAAAAGAGGATGTTTCATTGAAGAAAGATTCTATTGTCCCTCTTATACAATCTTCCAGGTATCAACTAGACAAATCATTGGAAGAAGGGAGTTCCGGACGACTTTCCCACGAGCAGAAGACAGAGTACATTGGAGGTTGTCGTTTTTTCTATGACCCCATAGCAGGGTACATGGAAGGGCTGGGTAAGGATGATTACTGGTCACATTACTGCTTTAGAGAGCAATCTATTTGTCATTACCCTCTCCCTTTATCTATTTCATTTTTTTCCATCAAACACGAAAAAAGAACAAAACTATTGGGCCAGTTGCTTGATTGGCTTCATTGGAAGTCTGATTTCACTTAATCAGACCTGTGCACAAAATTAGGTAGAGTAGGTAGGAACAAATAAACTCGGCAATTATTGAACATTTCCTTCATTTTCTATTTTAGTTTGTTTTCATTTTCAATTGCAAGCACAGGTTTTGCAGTTAAGAACGTCCTTTGCGAGAGTGGCATGAATTCATTGAAGCAGTAGCTCAGAGCAAAATGGAGATTTCAAAGAAATATTGAATACATCCCAATGGTTTTGGCACTTGGTCTATGGGGTTTCTTTGCTACCTCACTGGGAGGATAGCATCCCTCGTGGATCCAGTTGTTAACACTCCATTTCTAACAGTCTATTTATGGGCATGAAAAAAGTTCAAGGAGGGTTCCATTCCTTTAAAACATTGTGTGAACACCTTTCAGATTATCAAAGGAACATTTTCCATGTTTTGAGATAGTCAGATAATGAAGAAGAGCAACGATAGGTCGTGGTTTTGGCCCAAGATGCGGAAGGACGATTAAAGTTTGGCTTTCACGAAGTCTGTTAAAGCAGGAAAACAAAAGAAAGGCTGAGATCAAAGCAAATCCTGATCAACGACCCAAAATAGTTTCACTGAGAAAACATGCTCGATGGAAGGAGATTTTCCAAATTGCAAAAAGTTTAAATTTTAGAAGCATTCGACGACAGAGATGAGATCAGAAGTAGATCCACAGTCCCAGCTGATTTCGCAAACCAAACTTGTGCGCATAAAGTCACGATTCCAAATCGCAAAAAATGGTACCGGCCATGAATATCAGCGGTCACGACAAAGAAGGGAAGAGATCTACGGTTGTGGTTTATTTCACAATACAAACTAACATGGTTGAAGACCAGGATTTCACATTACGAAAATAGTAGGACCCACTCGGATCGAAGGTTGCATGAAGGGGTCGATCCTGATGGAAGGATAAGAATGCGTCATGATCCAAAGTTGCCCATTGTATCTAGAAAAGAGAAATCGGTGGCAGAAGTAAAGAGACGTGGACGGTGGATGTGAAAGGTCCCCCCCAAATTGGAGGGCTAAGGAGACATCCTTGATGCAGGTGTCACATCCAGTTCGAAGATGATAGGGGAAAGGATGTTCATACATGTAATCTGCCTCTCGATAGGTGGGCTGATGTCTCCAAACGTTGTCTTTGATAAGCCAGAGGCAAAGTTCCCGTCCAATGATGCTAACTTCTCTGACTCTGCTGGATCGGCATGCAGTTCATGTGGGAAAAGACAGGAGGTGTAGGTTTTGAAATGGCGAATCAGACATCTACACAAAGTTAAGAGAAGCCGCGAACCGATTCCGCTCAGTGCCACCATCACATTGAGTGAAAAGGTAAGAAAGGTCAAATCCACAGTCCTTGAAACCAGCTTGGTAGCCACGCAGGAAGTGCTTAGAATCCTATCCATTATAAAATAATATAATTGAACATCAAAAGAGAAGATCCCCACCCTGGCGTCACATGGGCTATTGCCGCGTCGATCGATGTTCAAGACTATAGCCATCTCCAGGCCATTTCAGCTTTCCCTATATAGCTCCATATTCTAAGGTTGTCGAGGTATGGAACTATATAAATGGTGAGAGATAAAGGCTAAACTCTGAAGAGTGTTGAGTCCCTTCACAGATAGCCATGGCTGTGTGGTTTGAGAAGTTAGTTTGACAAGGGGTATAGATGGTTGGAAAACATAAGATTGTGTTTCTTCGTCTTCCTAGTTATCTGCACCAAGAAGTCACCAACCACCGAGGCACAAATGTTAAACACCTATGGAAGTTCAACTGTTTCCACACCTCCCTACCCTCAGATGTGCTATGCATGGGTTTTTACATCCCAGGGATGTATCTTCGACACCTCCATTAGTTGTCACGACCTCTAAAGTCCTAACACACAATGATGGCAAAGCTGTTGGAGAAAATGCTTAGTCTGGGATAGTGGAGGCCCAAAGCCTTCATCACCACCCCTATGATCTCCACTTAACGACCTTGCCTCAGACGAGGAGAGGGTCAAATACACACCCAACTACTTGGCCTGTGATAAAACCCTCCTTGTAGGAGGGAGATATCAGTACAAAGATGATAAAACTCTTAAGGCATCTATCATCATCAAGTGCATGGCCACCCTTTTCGCAGTTTCCTCCTATAACTGTGTTACCAGATGAAGGAAGGGCTGGGAAAATGTCAGGCATTGAGGCGCAGGCCTTCTTGTCAGCCTTTGAGTGACGTGGTCTGAAAGAAGCAGGACTATCAAAGGAGGAAGAAAGGCATGTTTGAAACGGTCGGAGTTGGTGACCGACCGACGTCAAGCAACATAGGGATCGCTTTCATGTACCAGGATAAAAAAAACAATGTGTTGTTAGTCTGCACTACCACATGCTACATTTCCATAATGTTTGTTTATATTTGTAAAATGTGGCAATAGTTCCACTCTCTATACTGTTAATGCATGATTGTGACTTCAAACAGTTTTTAGGTTTTTTCGGAGAATAATCTCAGCACTAAAGTATTATAAATGCACTCCCAATAGGGGGAAAAGAGTTAGCTGGAGGGTTGTGAAACCTTCAAGGGATGAGGTTTTCTGTTATAAAATAAGATCTGGTGCCTGTGTTATGAATAAAATTGCATAGGAAGAGTTGTTTCTTAAGACGAATATTCATGTGTCGTTGCTTCTTTCAATATGTATTTTCTTTACGTGAAATGTATATCTTGTTTCTATTCCAGTTTGTTGATTTATTTCATGTATGTAACTTAGTGTATAATAGTTTATAATCCATACATACTATGCTCTGCCTGTTGTTTCAGACATTTATCAAGTTTTCTTCTAAATTTGCACGAAATTCATCTTGTTGGTGCTCCGCACGAGCGGTTTTTTTCTCTTGTCCCCTAACCACCTGCTAAATATCTCCTAATTGCCAGATCGATGGCTTTCTTGCCTCTGTCTGCAATCCCATGCCATTATTTTCCTCATGCAAATGTTCCCTACTCAGGTTTTTGACTCCATTTCCAATAGTTCCTTGCCCTGATAATCCCACCTGCATCTCACGTCACTCTACTTTTCCCCATTTCAGGAGTCCGACCTCCTGACCATCCTTGAGCGAATATCTTATGTGGATTAAAATATGAAGACAAGCAAGAGATCCCTCTCTGACTGCGTAAGGCTAGAGGCACAGTCTAAAGTGTTTCTATTTTTCCCCAGGAACGGGTCTTCCTTCAACCTTGGGGCTCAATCCCGGTGCTAACAAGAGGATCGATCCGAGGCGTCAAAAAAGAGTAGAGGATCGATCAGCCGGAGTATTGGGAGACAGGGGAAGATCGGTCCGAAACGTCGAAAAAAAATAGAGGATCAATCAACCAATGGGAATCGGAAGATAGATGAAGATGGATCCGATAAGGCATCGAAAGCGTTGTCAACTAGTGACCTGATACATCAGATGACTAGTTGGGAAGGGATCCGATATAAAATAAATAAAATATGGGTTTTTTATTGGATTCCTATTGAGTCATTTTGGCCATGATAGGGCCAAGAATGACTCGGGAATCAAATTTCCCAGTCATAGCTGTGTATTACCCAAATTGTCACCTTGGTTGTGTTCTGTGGTGTTTTTTTTTCTTCCCCAGAGTTATGAATAGCTTGTTTTGTTGTGTGTATGTAGTGGTTAGTATTTGGACTATATTGGAGTGGGAATGAAGGCTTGGTATGCTTGATAAACTTGGTGTGTTTGGGAGCCTCATAGACAGATCTAGAGGGTTGTCTTTCTTCTCCACAACACCTGAATAGAACTGGAAGGGAAGTTAGGGCCTGAGGGACTGTGTAACAGAGAAGGGACTAATTCCTTGTGTTGGGTGTGTGTGGTTGTCCTATAAGTCAGGGTAGTTTTGGTGTAGGTGTCCTTAGCTCTTCAGTGAGTCCACCAACTTAGCAGTCAGCTTTTCCCAGCTCCCTGATGGCCTGATAAACCCAACTACGTTGGCTTGGCTATGTACTGTTGTGTATATTTAGATATGTGTGATCTTGCTTAGTTCCTTATTCCTTGGGGAATCATGCCTAACTTGGGGGTGGCAGTGTTTCTAAGAGATTAAGGAGCACACTGGCCTATGGTTGGGTGGAACGTTGCAGCGACGTAGCTGGTTGCGGTGTGTTCTTCTTCATAATATATGTATTCTCATACATTTCATCCCTGCAATTACATTTGATATTGAATCATAGTGAACATGTTGAATGCTTGAATGTATGGTTTTGCTTCCGTTGTATGGTAATAATGTATGCATGTTTTAGTTCAAAGCATTTTAGTTTTTATGTGTATGTTCATGGGGCTAGTTTCCTTAATAGTTAATGTTATGGTAGCATCCTCTTTGTCAGTCAGAGGGTTGAGGACATTTCAATGTACTCATATGACTCCACTATCCTTGCATGAACACTATCACAATACAAGCATCCATGAGTCAACTACAAGCCTCTATTGAAGGATCCAATCGAACCACGCTATATAGAATCATAATCCTCTCATCCATGATGCATGATGATCCTCCTCCTAATTACGGTGTTGTCCAAGCAAGTGAGCCTCTCAATGTGACCATCATAAAGAATGTCCCTAAGTTGTTAAGAAAGATCCAACTCCCTAGGGAATAATGCCAATAAAATACCCAATTGAGTTCAAGAAACTACTAAGAAAGCTATATGCAACGTGTTAATCCATCATGGACCATATCCCATCTTCCAGTCCATTTCAAACTATCTAGGGGCTAAACATACACAATGTACCAGTTCCCCTAGTGTTGCTATATTTATTTTTCACATGAATGGGATGATGTGGAAGGTCCAAAGAATGAAATTAATAATTGTCCTAATTAAATGGGTGATTATGTATAATAATTAGTGTGAAGTAAATTTGAAGTCATGCCAAGAGTTGGTAGCAATGACATAAAGCTATCTATCAACTTAGTTATCACAATTAAAGTGGGGCACTATGATTATTTAATGCACTAAGATCACTAGACATAATGCATTCTGGAGAGAGAAAAGTTAGATAGTTAATAGTGAAACTGTAGGTAAATATTAAATCCAAGATTGATTTATTCACTGTAGAAATCTGTTATTTATACAATGATTTTGGATATTGGTTTCCATATTCCAAAGGATCTTTAGATTCCTATGGATACTTTTGGTATTCTTAAACGATTTCCAATATTTACAATTGGAGCCATAATCCCATAGGATAAGGTTTCCATCATTCCCCCTCTTAATTTGAAGGGGTGTTTGTAAGTCCAAGCATGTTTCTAAGACTTTTTAACTTTTCTTGTGCTAGTTCTTTGGTGAAGATGTCTACAATTTTTTCTTCCATGGAACGATGTTGTAGATAAATTGTCTTGGCATCTAGTACATGATGTCAAATCAAGTGGTACTTTATGTTGATGTGCTTGGTTTGATCATGGAATCTAGGATCCTTGGACAACTTGATTACAGAAGTGTTTTCGATCAATAAGGGAGTGGAGTTCTATTAATTCTATGACAAATATTCAAGTATCTTCCTAAGTGACACAATGTCCTTCGTTGCTTCTACAACAACCATATATTCTTCCTCTGTCGTCGAATCTACTGGAAATGACTATTTGGTTGATATCTAAGAATCATATACTGATCCAAGACTCATTGTGTATCTTGAAGTAGATACTCTTGTCCCCTTGTCACCATAAAAGTATGAATCATAGTACCCAATAAGTTTGAAGTCATCTACCGTAGAGTACTTGAGTCCAAAATCTTGAGTCCCCTAAAAGTATCTTAGAACTCTTTTTGTAGCAGACCAATGTCTTTCACAAGGTTTGTGCATGAACCTTGAAAGGATGCGAACAATATATGAAATATTTGGCCTCGTGGTGATAAGGTAGACAAGGCTTCCTACAAGCTTTCGATACTTAGTTGCATCGCCAAATTATTTCCCTTCAATTGATGTGAGTTTCAACTTTTTTTTGCATTCAAGTTGAGAGAGGGTTTCAATCTATCATGCAAAGTATGTTCAACAATTCTCCAACATACTTATTTTGGGAGATTAATATATACTTAGGATGTTGAGTTGCCTCAATTCCCAAGTAGTAGGGAAGTGTCGCTGATCATTCATATCAAATGCCTCCTCCAATCATTCCTTTATGGATGCAATATAAATTTCATTATTCCTTGCCATCAAAAGGTCATCTATATACACCACAAGAAACACAATAGATCTTCCAACTTTCTTTAGAAACAATGTTGCATAATCAAGATTATATTGTTTTAAATTTAGATTTAGAAGATGCTCGGTTACCTTTTCATGCCATGATTGAGGTGCTTGTTTTAGGCCATACAAGGACTTGAAGAGTTTGCATGCCTTTTATTCTTGTCCCTTCACAACAAATCCTTCTGGATGAGACACAAAGGAATTTTCTTTTAAGTCTCCATTCAAGAAATTTGTTTTACATCCTTCTGGCAGAATTTCCACCCATTTTGTGCATCCAAAGATAATAAGTTGTGAATGGTAGCCCATTTTTTTATGGGGGATAGAGTATTTTCATAGTCATTTCCTTCATTTTGTGCATATCATTTCACCACAAGCCTCTCTTTGTTCTTGTCAAGTGAGCCATCTGATCTATATTTGTTCTTGTATACCCACTTGCAACTAATTGGTTTGGTTCCAAATGGAGGGTAAACCAGCTTCTAGGTTCCATTTTTCATGAGTTCATCATACTCGTTCTTCATTTTTCCTTTCCATTGATCACGAGTAGTAGGATATTCAAAGGAATTTGGTTCAAATTTAGTAGATAATTTCAATACATAATCAAATGATACATCCATGTCATCACCTGAGTTATTTCCTTTTTCTGTCATCACCTAATTTATCCTTGTATGGTTGAAATTATTTTTCTCATCTTTCGACCTTCATCTATATGGACACTTTCAAGTGTATTTTTTGGGCCATTTTGGAACTTTCCTTGATGGTCTGGGCTGATCTACTGGCAGTATTTCATATTCAATATTCAATATTCCAGTCCTCTCAGTCACACCATCTAGTTGAACCTCTTGTTCAAGTGAAGTGGTATTAACTTCTTCTTCGTGAGTTTCTTCATTAGGGGGTGTTGGAGCTTCAAAAGGAAATTCCAAAGATTGATCTAAGATAGGGATACCCCCTTCAAGATATGCAATTTCATTATCAAATTCATAATATGTCTTTAGATTGGAAACTTTCTTCAAACGATCAACCTATCTATCAATACACTCATAATTTTTATTAGTTTCAATAAGAATGACATATATGGAAACAAAAAAATTATTTTTTACCTCATCATAAAGACACTATGCCTTGGAGGTGTTTGAATACTCCAAGAAAATAATGTTTCTACTTCAAGCACCAAGTTTTTCTCTTTGCTCCTTTGGTATCAAGGAATAACATGTGGAACCAAAGACCCTGATATGCCTCACCAAAGGGACATGGCCATACCACATTTCATGTGGAGCCTTGTCTTTAAGAACATGATACAAACTTATATTTCTCAAATATGTCGCACACAATACTGCATCACCCCAAAACATCAGTTTCACATTCTTGAAAAACATCTATGAACATACCATATTCATGATGGTTCTATTCATTCTTTATGCCAGACCATTTTGCTGAGGGTCATAATAAACTAAAGTTTGATTTGCAATCCCATGTCGACAAAGGTAGTCTTCAAAGTCATTAGAAGTGTATTATTTTCCATTATCAGTCTGAAGTGTGCCAGCATGAGATTGTGCTTAATTTTAAATCCATGCATGGAAATTTTTGAATGTTTGAAATTATTAAAATTTTGTCTTTAACAAGTATACCCAACATATTCTAGAGTAGTCATCCACAAAGCTCATGCGATATTTATTACCATTGGTAGAAGTAATAGTCATGGGGCCACATAAGTTAGAGTGAACCAACTCTAACTTTCTACATGCTCTGAATTTTGACTCTTGAAATGGCTTCTTACTATTTCCTAGTATGCATGCATCACATTTGTTCATCTTCCTGGGATTGGTGGAAAAACCAAAGACACCATTCTTTCTCAACAAATGAATCCTATTATAACTCAAATGACCATATATAGCATGCCATGAAAAACTGGATGACATATTACCTTCTCCATTTTGAGAGAGGTAGGCATAGCTATGAACTCTTACATATGAGCCCTTCAACTTCAACAACTTTCCATCTTCATATATGGTCATGATTACCTTCTTGTCAGAGGACTTCCTTATCATATGATTCCATCAAACATATGGATGGAATGGATGTGCTATCAAATTTTCAGTAAAGGAATTAGGATTCTTTACAACTCTAGAAGATGGAGAATATTTTGAAACACAAAGTAAGGGAATCCAAAAAGCGTGAGCTCTATAGAACCAATTCCCTTTGGTTTGAGGCTAGATTTTTTGCAAAATACACTATGCCATATACAATGTTATTAAGTTCTTCAAAACATTATTTTCTAAATGTCATATGGGGTGTTTGTTGTAATCTCACAGATCATAGAGGGTTACCAATAATACACATTAAAGCATATAGGCATAACAGAGACAAGAGACAAGAACATAGACGCAGAACAACAGATTATATTATATTATGAGGGTCCATACAAACACAGAACTAAACCAAGTTCTCATCTGGCTCAACAGCCTAATATATATGATTTACAAATAGTTACATATAACTACCTTTTGGTTAGGTCATTCGACACGACCTTATGCGGCCGACCTAATATCTAATTAGTCGGCTAATTGACTTAGTCGGCTTACCGACTAGCTCCTCCAACATCCCCTCAGGAACAAAATATTTCTTCGTCCTGAAGAAACAGGGGAGGTACTCAAAATATTGTACTGTCTAAGATAGTTATTTTCTTGTTTGTCTTTCATGGGCTATGAAGTCAAATGGTTGGTCGCTGCTGTATACATACTTTGACAATTGCTTCTGCTATAACGACCAGTTGATGTTGGAATTCTGTCCAAATTTGAAGTAATTTATGGATGTCGATGGTCAGTGTTGTAATGCTTGATAACATCAACATCTTCTCTTGAATGGAAAGGTCTTCTATTCTTTCCATGTTAGGTCCCATGAACTAGTCTTTTGCTTCTGCTATTTCCAGCAGTCTTTTCATCTGCGGGCAGATGGTGTGTAATTTCTCCAAGCTCAGGAGTGCCTGCTGCACCCACTGGTGTGCTTGTCTCTTGAGTCTCTATAGTTTTGCTGTCTCCAGCACAATTTAATCTTGTATTGTGCTTCTTGGTGCTTCCATAGTGCTCTTTCTCTTTTCCAATGCTTGAATTTGTTGTCAAGTCTATCGGGTCTACCGAAATACTTGCCCGTAATAAGTAGGCCAATCCTGAAGTACCCCTTCTATAATGACGAACTCTTCCATGTGGTCTTGTAGCAGTTTGTAAGCTTCTGAGAAGGCTGTGTACTGCTGCATTAGTAATCTAGATGTATCTTCTTTTGTTCTTCCCTTGTAATTTGCATTTGTACTTGTAGGGTCGACACCTACTTTCAAACAGTTGATATGCCTTTTCAAGCAGCTTGTCGGTGTCGGCTTCCATCGGTCCTGGTATTACATATTGTGCTAGGTTTCTGCATTTTAACAGGAATTCGACTTGTTCTTTCTCAGTGTCATCAAGATCCTTGCGTCTGGTTTGGATTCTTGTTTTTGCTTCAATGGCCAGAGTTTCTAAGAGTTGTCCCAACTCTCCGTCCTTCAGCTTTGTTGCATCAACTGCAATGGTCGACCCAAGTTGGATAATGTGGACCATTGTCGATTGTGACTCTTTTTGGTGGTCCTTCTTCTTTCTGTCTCTCTTCCTCTTATGTTTTTGTTGTTCCGCTTGTTGTTGTGCTTGTGCATATGCAAGGGTTAGACTCCCTTGTGGTTTATTTTCTTGTGTTGGGTTTTCTGGTTGTTGATCTGCAGTGATCGATGTAACTTCTAGCTAGATATCTTGGGTTAGCTCTGCAACTGGATGTGCATCTAGGGGATTTTGGTTAGAGGGTTTAGGTATAGATGTTTCAGGTGTGGTTGGTTCAGGTAAAAATGGTTTAGGTGCAGGTGGTTCAGGTGAAGAGGGCGCAGGTGCAGACTCTGGATTAGGAAGTGGTGGTGGATATGGTGAATGGTTGGGTGTAATTGGTGTGGTAGGGATATGGTCACTTGGTGTCGGGTCCTCGACTTGTGGTGGTGAATCCTCTATGTCATCAGAGAATAAGTTGTCGATTACCCGGTTGATTCCTTCCAGGATTTCTTCTTCTACATCTCTTGCTGGTTCATTGGCTAATGGATGGGGTGGGATGTTGACAGGGATAAAGGATGAGGTTCGACTTGTGACAGCTTGAGCTGTCTTGTCGGGGTTCCTCACAATGTTGATTTTATAATTCCCACAGAACATGGCTTCTGGGGTATTTGTCTAGGTTGTAAAGGAATGAGCTTCCTTGATCCACTAGCTTCGATCAGAGGACATCTGGTGGTGATTTTCTAGACAGAGGTGAGTAGCTCAGGCAGTTTCTCAATGTATTCCTAGAAATCCCTATCTTGGTCGAACCTCTCTTTCAAGGTTTTTGGCATAGCATTTTTGCATATGTCGACTGGGATTATAGTGGGTAGCTATGGAATTTCTTCCTGTGTGATCTGGGTCAGATATGGGGGTGGATGTGTAGAAACTAAATTGACAACATTTTCAGCCATCGAAGTGTTTGTGCTTTTTACATTTTTCGGCTAACCTTGCTATGCTCCGGACTCGACAAAGTGTTTGAACTGCGTCTTGACCAGAACTTTGTTCACTACAGCATCTTCTATGATGTATACGGTGGTAGCTGCTAGTTCCTCTTCATCTTCTGATTTTGAAAGGATCATCTTGCGCTTCCCCTTCCCTTTTGTTTCCATTTCCTTTTTTCTTACGACTGCTATTTCTTTTGCTAGCTTTTTAATTGTGTCTTTGGTTATGACATATTCAGGATTGCCGGGCTCAATGTCTTCCTCTAGTTATTCCCCTCCCTCCTGCTGTTGACTTGGGTTGATACTTTCTTTAGCTGGTTTGGTTACCTGCTGCTCTGTTGGTATACTTCCCCTTTGGGCCGTTGGTGGTATGATTGTTATTTGCAATCTATTGGTGTCCTCTGGTAGTGTTTCTTCTGACACAAAGGTGCTGATGTGTAGTAGAAGTTCATATTCTTCTTCCTTCTTTTGGTCTGTCAGTGGTTCTTCAATTGCTAGGTTTTCTTCCTTGGATTTTGTTGGTATCGATAGATTTGTGTCGGATTTTTGAGCTAGTTCGCGGAAGATATCTTCGACTGTTGGGTAATAGTCGAGAGACTTTGCCTTTGATTTTTCACCCTGCATATACCAAATTGCAGTGTGGTCGAATTTGAGTTGGATGTGTGCTATTTTCGGTAGACTTCATCGAATGTTCTGAGGCACCCTCCATCTGGTCGCCTGGATTTTGAGGTGTTGGAGCCAGTTTTCCAATAGTACTTTTCTATTTTCTAGTTCTTTTAGTGTTCTAGTCTGTGCAAATGGCTTGAACCTCCACATGTGGAATTTTTTCGGCTCTTGGAGCTGCTTGTCCCAGACTGGGCACAAGTGGTACATCACTATCTAGATTATTAGATACGAGAACCTTATAATCCTGCTCGAGTCCTGCCATTTCTCACAGATAGTTTTGAGCATGTCGGAGACATACTGAGCCCATCTGTATACTTTTTTTGTTTCCGCTATTGTGTCTACTACCTCTAGCATATCCAGCTTCAAGTCACTCCCTCGACCTGTACATGTGATACCTATTGCTATGATTTTTGCCACAATTTGTGGCGTTCGGGCTTGTATCTCGCTAATCATTATCCCTTTTGAATACTTCCCGGAGGGAGTTCTAGTTAAACGTTCTACTAGTCCTTCTTTTATGCTGATAGGGTCTAGGTCACCTTGGTTGGAGAGACCAGTCAGTTTGTATATGACTTCTCTAGAGATTTCAACTAATCTGTCGAAGTAAAATTTCTCGTTGTGGTACCAGCTGATAATGAATTTTACTGTTGTTTCCTTGGTTCCTCCAAAACTCGCTATGAAAATTGTTTTCATGTAGTTCATAATGGAGATATGGTTTATCTTTTCTGTTGCTTGTGTCGGTTTTTTGTCGACATAAGCCCATTCCTTATTTCGGCCCACATTTTCGCCCATGAGGTTTCTTGTACCTTAGCGTTTTTTATGTTTCTTAACCTTCTCATCAATGGGGTTTCAGCAGATTGCAGTTCCTTTGTCTATGTAGCTACGGATCT
The DNA here is from genome assembly GCA_001517045.1 of Pseudotsuga menziesii. Taxonomy (NCBI): domain Eukaryota; kingdom Viridiplantae; phylum Streptophyta; class Pinopsida; order Pinales; family Pinaceae; genus Pseudotsuga; species Pseudotsuga menziesii. Next base: position 385,634 of record LPNX010474480.1, read on the forward strand.
GGTTTGTTTCGATGCTATCTTGTCAGTTTCTTGGTCGACTTTTCTTGTAGGTTCTCGGTTCTCAACTTTCTGATAGTTGAATTGCTTTATATCTTCAAAATACTATAAATGATCCTTTTCTGGTCTGATATTTATAGGTGGGGTGCTTGACATTTCTGTCGATGGGTGTATTAATGGTGGAAGTGATGTTCCAGCGCAGTCTCTAGGTTTTGTGTTAATGATGATTTGATTTTGGCGCTCCTTCTGACAGTAGTCATGAAGGCGTGATTTGACCTTCGAGGTCGTTGGTTGATGTCAATCACGTGAGTGGTCGATGGTGGTATGTTGGTTGTCGAACCATTGGTTTCCTGTCATCCTGGGTTATGGGTGTTGGTTCTGTTTTGTTGTTTTTAATCTTTTTATATTTTTATAGTTTTTGTCTAACAGTTATGGTTGTTTTTTTTTTAGAACTTGTTTTAATTTTTGTACCATTTTAGTCGGGCACCATTAACAAGTTTCCAAAATACTATGACTTGTAACGTCCTTAGTCGGACTGATCTGTTGGCATGAATCTCTTCAACAACATAGGGTCCCATCCATTCTGTATGAAACTTTTTCAGTTTTCCTTTTACTCGACTGTTGTATAGTAAGGAGAGATCCTCTACTGACAGAATATTTTTTTTGATATTGCGATCGTGTCAAGCCTTTTGCTGTTGTTTTTGGATTTCTTGGTGTTGTAGAGCAACCAGTCAGTGTTCTTTCAGCTTGCTTAATTGCATCAGTCGGTCCTTCGTTCCTTCCTTGACATCGACATGTAAAATATCTACTATGATAGGTGTTTGTTGTCGAAAATGTAGTGGAACAACTGCTTCTTATCCATAGACTAGTCGAAATGGTGTTTGGTCAGTCAAACGCTTGTATGTTGTTCTATAAGCCCATAGTACTACAGGTATCTTTTCAACCCAATCATCCTTATTGGTATTACAGATTTTAGTTAGGCCCTTTGTTAATGTTTTGTTAAATTCCTCGATTCCTCCATTCGACTGGGGGTGATAAGTTGTACTACATCGGTGGTCAATTTTGAACTGGTCTGTTAGTGCTTTGATGGTTTTATTAATAAAGTGTGAACCTTGGTCACTCATTAGGGTTATTGGGCATCCAAATCTGGTAATTATATTTTCATAGATAAATTTAGCATCTATCTCACTGGAACATGTGTCGATTGGTTCTGCTTCTTCCCACTTGGTTACATATTCTATTACAGTTATTATGTACCTTGCACCTGTTATTTTTGCTGGTATGGGGAATGGTCCTATGAAGTCGATGGCCCAAATTTCAAATGTCAAACTTGGGTTTACTGATATCAAGGGAATTTATGTACTAGGCAGAGGTCGAACTAGTCATTAACATCTATCGCATTGGCTTATAAATTCCTTACAATATTTGTATAGTGTTTGCCACCATAGCCCTTACTATTGGATTTTCTTGGCAGTTATGTCTGCTTGAAAATGTCCTCCCTCCGGTCCATAGTGTGCTTCATACATGATATTATTTATTTCATGTTCTAATACGCATCTTCTGAGGATGTCATCCAGGCCCATTTGATATAAAAATCCATTTATGAGGCTATATGGTGCAGCTTTCATGGCTAAGATTTGTTTCTTTTTCGTGCTCATGCCCTCTGGTGCTTGTCCATTTTCTAAGAATTGAGCTATTTTCTCTAATTCTGCTGGGACTGCTTCTATTCGAAATAAATGTGCATCCGGAAGGTCATCTTTGACTCTTGCCGGTTCCTTTTCTATGTCGATTCGTGATAAGTGGTCGGGTCCAACATTTAATTTTCCTGTTCTAACAACGACTTAAAATTCAAATTCTTGGAATATAAGTATCCATCGACAGATTCTCCCATGGTGTAAGGGTTTATTTACAAGGTATTTTAATGCTTGGTGGTTGGTATAAAAAATGAAAGGGTTGGCTAGTAGGTAATGTCGATACTTCTGTAGTGCAAAGACCATTCCTAAGGCTTCTCTCTCTGTTGTTGAATAGTTTCTTTCTGCTTTATTTAGTTTTCTGTTGCTGTAAACTATGGGGTAGTCCATTCCGTCGTCCCCTGGTTGTGTTAATATTGCTCCAGTTTCTAGGCCTGATGCGTCGATGTGTACGTGAAATTTGGTCAACCAATTCGGGAACCTTAGAATGGGTGCTTTGACTAGCTTCCTTTTTAGTGTTTCAAATGATATGTTGCATTCCTCTGTTCAGTCGTACTCTTGATCTTCTCTTAATAGTTCTTCCAATGGATAGGTCATATCTGAATAGTATCTTATGAATTTTCTGTAATATCCTATATGACCAAGTAGTACCATGAATTGTTTTGGGTTCACTGGTGGTTTTAAGTCGAGGATAATTTTTATTTTTGCAAAGTCGACCTTGATGCCTTCTTTTCAAACAATGTGTCCTAATAGTATCTCTATAGGGGTTATAAATATGCATTTCCTTATGTTCAAAGATAGTTGGATTTGTCGGCATCGTTCCAACATGAGCCTTATCCATTTGCACTGATCTTTCAGCATAGAGTATATTGTCCAATCATCGAAATATACTGCCATTGTTTTGTAAATATATTCTTGAAATGTTTTGACCATAATTCTCAAAAATACTATAGGTGCATTCTTTAGTCCAAAAGCATAACTCTGTAAGAAAATGAGCCAAATTCACATATGAATGCTGTCTTTTTCTGGTCTTCTTTGGCTATTGGTACTTGGTTATAACTTGAGAATCGTCTGTAAACAAGTATCATTCATGTCCTACGACTTAATTTAAGATTTCATCTGCATAAGGTGTTGGAAATGGGTCTGTTAATGTGACTTTGATTAATTTTCTGAAGTTGAAATGGATCCTTAGCTTGGTCGAGTCGTGTTTCTTTGGTTGAACGACCATTGGGATTGCCCATTCCGATTGGTCAATAGGGTAGATAATTCCTGCTGCAAGCATATTATCAATCTCTTTCTTGACTATCTCTTTGTATTTATGAGCTAATTCATATGGTCTCTTCTTTTCAAGTCAGACATTAGGTTTGATGTCAATCTTCATTTCACCCATTTCGTGGACTAGACCTTTGAGATATTTGTAGTCTCTAGCGAATACATCCTGGAATTCTTTTAGTAAGTTTACTATTTCTGTTGTTTGTTCTTCATTCCAGTAGTCTCCAATTTTTACCATTTTTGGTCGATCATCATTTGAGATGTCAAATTCTTTAGTTTTCACTTTAGCATCTAACCATTCCGGTGCTTTGGATTCATTGATTGGTTGGCTCCCTTCTTTAAATTGTGAAAATGTAGTAGGAAAGTCTGTTGTAGTCATTCGGTCGGTGTCTTCTTTGTCGGCTATATTGACTTTAAGTACTGTGTGAATTGGTTTTGTTGTTTCTGAATGGTATGATTTCCATGTTAAGATTTTCCCTTCCATATTTTCATTTTCCATTTGTAGTCTTGTTGACTGTGGTGTTGTCTTGGTTTGTATGTTATTTCATGTTATTGTCGGTCGGTCATAATTTTGGGTTAGGGTATTGTTCCCGGTCGGTTATATAAACTCCTTGATCTATTTTGCAATTTCGACTAACTTTTTGTCTTGTGGTATAAAGATGAAGTCTTTGATAAAATTCTCTCTAAGTTCATGCCATAGGAATGTTTCACCCCATGCTTCTTCCATTTTGTACCATTTGTTTGGTAAGTCGGATAGCGTCAATGGAAACAGGTGTGGCCATGTACGTTCATCCTTATACCCAAGTATTTTCCACTCTTTTTTGCATGTTCTTATGTTCTCTTCTGGGTCCTACCCTTGGATCAACATAGGTATTTGGGCTTTATTGGTTATCCTTTTTCCTCTAAATCTTTCTATAAAGTAAGTCGAAGCTATTGTCCATGTCTGCAATCTTGATTGATGGGTATCCCACAATCTAGAAGCTTGTCATATGAAGGTTTCTACTAAGCTTTGTAGTCGGCCATGTTCACCAATGTTTTTGGATACTTGTTCTATATGCATAACTGGTGATTCTTTTTCTTTGTATCTTGGGATTTTTTTGATACTTACATTTGTTGGTTTTAGGGTAGGGTATTCCCTGCTTTTCTTTTCAAATATTTTTGGGATGATGGAAAACAAGAAACATTGTTGGACTAGTTTCTTTTGCACTATTTGAATGGTCCAGCAACCTCTTGCTTGTGTTTCGTAGTTTTTGACTTCCCAATCATATAATTCTGCATCTGAGTTGTATCCTATTGAATCTTGATTACCTAAGTGAAGTTCACCATAGACATTGGGTTCTGTGTAGTCTTCGTTGTTTTGTATTTGATATAATTGTCGGATGTCGACTTCTTCATCAATAGGTTCTATCCAAGGTTCCCCTTGGGATGGTTGGATAGGTACTATGACTTTTTGTCCATTCCCTTTTAGTTTGATCCTTTCTTTGTCTAAAGATATCGATGCTTTAATTTTTCTTCGCTAAGGTCTACCTACTAATGCTGGGAAGGAACTGGATCCTTCCTTAGGGTCAATAATTTCAAAGTCGACTTTGGTCGATATTCCTTTTATTGTTGTATCGACATTTCTCCAAACTTTGATAGGTTAGATCATACCTTGGTTGGCTAATTTCAGGTATATTCCTGACTCGTATAGTCAAGGTCTACCCAATTGTTCCCAAGTGTCACGAGTCATAATGTTTACTTGTGAGTCAAAGTCGAGTACAACTTGTCGAACATGGTATCCTTCAATTTCTAGGTCGACAAGTGGGTCGGCATCACTGTTGTCCTTCTGGTTTGGACTATAGATGTTTTTTGTTTGTTTTTCTGTATTATTGTTGTGTTTCATATTATACAATAATTCAATGAATTGAGATACCACTTTATCCTCTTGTACTAAACGTATTAATTCTTTAACTATGCTTCGTCGACTATCATCAGCTTCTTCTTGTCGAGCAAATTCTTTAAATATATTCGTTGTGTTTTTTATACAATTGTTTTTGTTTAGCTAGGTTAGGATAATCATTCTTTTATTTTATTTTGCTTATGCATGGATTATCACTCCCAAATTTTGTCCCTTGTCGGGTTACTATATGCATATTCTTTGTATTGATTACATCATGTTTTTGAACGCACGACAAGACATTAACATTTTTCTTTTTATTGATTTTATCAAGCATAGTAGGGAAATCCTCTAATGAGTGATCCCCGACTCCACATCTAGTACAAAATTTTAAATCGGTTCTGTCCTTGTATGGGCAGTATGCATATCGGTGACCTTCTTTATAGCACGTGAAACACTGAATGGGTTGACGTGGTCGGTTGTCACGATTCCCAGAGAATCGACCTCGACCTCCATATCCTCCTCGACAGTTGTCAAACCAGCCCTCATATCGGCGGCCTTCATATCTTTGATTATTCTGTTCATTTTAAGCATGGCTTTGCTGATTGTTATCCTTGTTCTACGCAACTACGTTTGTCTAGTAGGATGCTTGATATTTTTGTCGATTTTTTAAGTTTAGGTGGCAGTCGGCCATGGCATGACTTTTGACTTCATAGATTGCACACCAAGATTCTTTGTCATTTTTCATGTTATACGGGAAATCCTTCGTTGTGTGTTCTCCATGTTCTTGGTAGATGTCACAGAAGCACTTTGTCTGAACAAATCGAACGTCCTGTCGGCTGATGTCTTGTTGAACGATATCTTTTGTGTGTCCAGTCATTGAGCATTTTGTGCACCAGACATCCTGATTCTTAAGGTTTGGCTCTTTCAATGATTTCTGCATGATTTCTAGCTATTCTTCTAGTCTAGTATCTGTGGGATATGCTGGGAAGTCTTCGTCCATCTCCACTTGCAGAGCTTTAGTAAGCGCATATTCGTATGTTTTAAACGTCTCCAGGCTTATGTGCCGCCGAATTTTCTGTAATAGAGCTGCAAGGAACCAATGAATTAATAGTTGTTCATCAATTACATAATCCAGTTGGCTGAGGAGGTCTTTCCAATGTTTTTCATACTCTCGGACAGACTCTGTTGGCTTTTGCGATGTTGTTTTCAACTTTTTAGCTTCCAGATGTTCTACATATGGGGTTTTAAAGAACGACAAGAATTGCACTTTAATTTCTGATTTATATGCTTGAGGGGTTGTCTCAGTAAAGGTCATGTACCACGTTAGTGTTATTTTCCTCAAGGCACCAGTGAACTGTGCCATTTGTCGATCTTCAATTGTAACCTGATTTTCCTCCCATGTCGACTCACAGATGAACCAATGTCATCTAGGATCTTTGTCACCCTCATATAGAGGTATATGCACTGATCCGTGACCCATGCCGGAATCATTGTTGCTATCTCCTCCAGGAGGTGGCGGTGGTGGGGGTGGTGGTGGTGGTGATAGTGGGATGTTTTGATTATCTCTTTGTGCATATTTGTTGTCGACTGAACTTTTGTTCCTGTCAATTTTTTTGTTTGTCATTTCTTCTTCGACAAGAAGTCGGTTTGGGTCGACTTCTCCTGTCGATGTCCAACGACAATTATTTGTTTGTAGGTCTGACTGTTCTGTATTCTCCAAAGCTGTATATGGTAGGGGGGGTGATCCTTCATGTGTTGGGTAAAGTAAGTGGATACTTTGGTTGGAAGGGTGTGCCTGAAGCATGACCCAGTTTCCTTCCTCCAGTCGACAGATCACTAGATAATTATCATCATTTACCTTGTCGTCTAGTTGGATCCATATACCAAACTCACCAGCTCTTAGTCTTAGGTCTTCTTCAACAATGGCTTGTATCCTAGTACTCGGATTCATTGGAGACAGAGGTCTTATCTCTTGGGGAAATTGTATTTGGAGAGCTTCATGTTGCTTTATCTATAAGTATTCTTCCATGGGTGATGCCTCTTTATCCACGCCTTCTTCCTGTCAGTCATGACCCAATTCTGGTGGATTTCTTTCTTGGTCTATCATTCCTCTTTGTAGTGCTATAGCCCTTTATCTTCTTTCTTCCCTTCTTTTTATCCACTTATCTCTCTCTATTCTTTATAAATCCGTCATACCTTTGTGTGTCATTGTCCATTCGAATTCCTTTTTAGGTTGACTTTTCATTGCTGGTGATGGTATCTCTTTTTAGTCGACTAGAATCCTCTTCACTTTACCTCGACATACGACCAACTACCCCCCATAGCCTACCCGACGCTTTACAAATATCACATAGTTTTGTTTACTTGCTTAAGAAATATTCTCACTCCCTTTTGGCAATAAATTTCTCCCACTTTTTCTATTTCTCCACCCAACTAGAATTTCGTGGCAGTTCGTGCAGTGATGAACAAGGTTCGAAAATATGACCCACTCCTTTTTCTATCAGGAATTTGAACGGTAGGGTCAGTAGAGAGCACAATAAATGCTCGATAAGGACTGTATAGAATTTATTTTGAATGGTTTCCACTGAAGTTCTTTCTTCTATAGCTTGCTCCTCACAGAATTCATCGGTGATCTTTTCAAACCACTCCGATACATTTGTTTTTCCTCCTTGAATTAGTTTCTCTAGCAGCTCTTGGTTATTAGTCGCTTCTGGATTTTTCATCCAGAAGTTTTTTCAAAAGCTGTGTTACTGATTCTACGAAATTCTCATGAGTTTCATTGAAGAATATCTCCTTCACCTGAGCAGTCGTCAATTCATTTCTCCTCACGTAATTCTACAAATAATTTGTTATCTTACGCTCCCACTAGTTCTTAATCTCCTATTCTGATATCATCTGCCTATAGTAATCTTATATATGTACTACCGAAAAAAAAACCAATGTTGTAATCTCATGGATCACAGAGGGTTACCAATAATACACATTAAAGTATATAGACAAAATAGAGACAAGAGACAAGAACATAGATGTAGAACAACAGATTATATTATATTATGAGGGTCCATACAAACACAGAAATGAACTGAGTTCTCATCTAGCTCAACATCCTAATATATATGATTTACAAACAATTACATATAACTACCTGTCGGTTCGGTCAACCGACATGACCTTATGCGGCCGACCTAATCTCTAATTAGTTGGCTAATCGACTTAGTCGGCTTACCGACTAACTCCTCCAATAGTGTTGCACCAATATCAAGCAACCATTCCATTTTGTAAGATCAAAAAGAGATGATTTAATTAATTCCAATATTACAATGTGAAACAATACGAGTAGATACACGAGCTTTAATAACCTCTTGGCTCTTATATGGTCTTCTTTCTTCTAATTATGTGTAATAGCCTCTGGTTTAGCCCATAGACATTTTATTATTGCTTTTATGTTGGATATAGCGACACAATGTTCTTGGACTATGGTTTGCTCATTATTTTATTATGTTGAACTTATAAAACAATTAATAAAATAAAAACAACCAGATGACCGATGCTACGAAATAGAGTATAAGGAACCATGTTGTTATGAGAAAGGGTTTGTGCAAAAGTGTTTACCTATGTGTGTTGAGACTATGTTTATGTTTTAAACCCTTCTTATGTACTTGGTTGACCCTTTTGGTTATGTACTGTCATGTATTATGTTACTCCTTGGTTTTACTTACCTTGAGCTTACTTTTTATTTGAGAATTAGAGTCTCTTTCTCACCTAGTGCACCCTCATGAGTTGGATTAGTGTCCCTCCCAGTGTAGCCACTTGATGCGTAACTCCTATTTTATATTATTGGAATATAACACTCATGCGTGTGTCCCTCTCTCTCCCAGTTCAAAATTCTCATGAAGGAAATCGATTTTCTTGTGTTAGAAGTCACTCTTGTGTGTTGGTTCATGCTTTTTCTCTCTTGCTTATGTTTGGCACTTGTGGTTTGATTTTTATGCTCTTGTCATGAGATCCTTACTGATCCCATTCCCAAGTTGAGTTAATCTAGAGCCACTAGTATTTGTCATGGAGCCACTAGAATTGCTACTTTCCATTGGGTTTTGGTTTGTCTGTTGTCGTGGAGCCATTGGAATTTCCCTGGAGTGGAAGTAGAGGTCATACTTTCCATTTTGTTTTGGGTGGATTGTTTTTTTGAGAGAATTTATGTTTTATTTCACCCTTTCTTTTGGCATCATGGTTCTAGATCAGGGGTGACCATTTCAATGTGAGTTTTGTCTTGCATTATGTCTATGGATGGGTGGATCATGGCATGATTGATTTCAATTACATCTTTGGAAAATATAATTAATTTATATCATGTTTATTTAATTTATTTGGCTCTGATATGATTCATTTATGGATGCACATGAAATATTTGATTAAACTTATGATCTATGAGTGGAATAAATTTCTCACAGAATTCAATATATTTATGCAAGAAAATTTTGTGAAGGAATTGGAAGCTAGTTTTTGGGATTTTGTGCAAAAATTGTTAGAAAATGATTATTTGGAACCTATTATATAGAAATAATATTTATGTCCCTGTTCATTATATAATTTTTATTTTGATGGCACGTTACCTTGGAATGGTTTAAGACACTTATATTTGATGCTTCTACCTTTTATTCGAAAACTAGTTCTTGGATGGATTGTTTTGCATAGTTCGGAGACTTGGCACATGAAGTGTTTGTAAAAATTACGGAGTTTTATTTTTACGCTTATGTATTATAAATTAAATTTAAATTTGTGTGATAATTTTATGGTAAATATTATTTATAGTGTTCGGGAAACGCCTTTCGAAATTCTAGATCAATTTCCAATTTCTAGCTTCTTCAATGGAATTATTTTGAGTAGATTTGTGACTTTGCATATGAAGTGATTGGAGAAATGTTAAAATGAGATATAACTATATTAAGAATTAATGAGATATACCTATTTTAAGAATTATAAAACATGTTATTTAGTGTTGGAATGGAATTTGAATTATTCTATGAGTTTTGGATTTAATTATTCTAGCGATTCCTAGAATTACTAGTCAAATTGGATGAGTAGAATTAGCTAGTTTTGTGAGTTATTTAATGGACTGTATATGGGAGGAAATATATATAAATATGAATGTATGTGACCCTTGATATTATTTACATGAGATAAATTAGTCATATATTTCTCTTTATTTTTATTTTGGAAGGTTAAATTGGAAACTACGGTACATTGCGGTGAAAATTGATAACTAGTTCGGATTGAAATCTGTGTTTTCATAAAAATGGAATTCTACAACCATGTGATTTGTTTCTAACATGTATTTTTATTTAGGTATTTACTTATAATGTGTTACCATTTACTTCTAGATGCATTCCATCGTGTTTTAGTTATTTAGACTCAATTCCTTGAGGTGAATGTTAACTAGTTTCATTGGAACTGATGGAAAAGATCACCTTATGTGCAATTGGAATGATCTACAAATACAAATTTTATTTCATGTAGGTGCATAATAAAATATTTTTTAATGAATGTAGGATTTATTTTTGTTTTAATGACACGGCTACAAGTTTATTTTATGCAAGAATAACTGCTTGTATTGGAAAACTAGTTAACTAGTCTTGTGGACTATCTTTCGTAATTACCATGATTAATTTTTGCAAATTTTGGTAATTAGGAATTAGTTAAATATAATTAGATGGAATTAATCCATTGGGATTTATAATTGATGGTTATTTTTTAAACAATTGGATTTGTGATAAGTGTCGTCATTTGCGCACTAAGTGTCGTTACGTGTCGTAATTAGCACCTTAATTACTAGTTATCTGTGAATACGAATAATTAGCCTTTAGAAGTGGTTATCATCTCTGATATGGATTGGATTGAAGGTATAATTATGCTATATTATTTTAAGAAAAATTTTCCCTGGAATAATTTGATGAAATAGTTATTGAATTTATTTTAATTTATTGGCAATTAAAGGGGTTTTGTCAAAATTAAGTCATGAAAAATAAAATAATATATTTTTCAACTAATCCGTTGTGATAAAATTATCTAATTAGACTTATAGATATAATGATATTCCCCTAATACCCTTTGATATCATCGAGGGACATTATAGGTGGTATCATAGCCGCAGTTGCAACACTGCGGCTGTTGGACCTATTGGTCGCTTTAAATTTGCTTGCTTGAACAAAAGTTAAATGTTGCCTATGTGAAAGTTGATTATGAAAGTGATGCTATCTATTTGATACATGAAAAATTATTTTTTATTTTGAATATGTTTGAAAAGAGTTGTATCCTTTTATGCATTTTTCTTAGTTATTTATTTCAAAAATTGAAGACTACTACAATATGCTTTGTTTATTCTTAATTAGAAAATTAATTATTGTTTGAGAAAATAAATAAATATGATAATGGAATGTTAAAAAAACTTAGAATGAATAAATTGCACCTTACAATAAATAATTTAACCTAGGAAGACCCTACAAACAAAAATAGTAGAGGATGGAAGTTAAATAGACAACCCCTTATGGCCCTGAAGAGGAGTATGTAGGAAGGAGGAGGAGTACTTCATCCCTTGACTTAGAAGAATCGGTTAAGAAATGCAATGAAATGGTCACTCAACTTCAAGAAAAAACCATAAAATAAAAAATATACTTAAATACTTTCCAAGACAATGAAGAAAGGAAAAGCAGGAAAACTTACTCTAGGATGGACTTTCCACCAAATAGTTACCATACACCTCCCTTGATAAAAAGTGATAGAAGTCTTGAGACTAGTCCAACTAGATTTTCAGATGACTGTAATAGTAGAAGGACAAGGTATGAATATGGTCGGTTTATCGGAGAATGAAGAAATATTACAATTCCAACCTTTGATGGCGAAGTTAAATAGGGTGAAGAAGCATAAACATGGCTAGTAGGGATCCAAAATGGCTAGGATTGTACTATTGCGACTGCTGCCAAGTTCTTGTTTGAAAATGTTGTGACTAAATTTAGATGCCCAAATATTTTGATAAGTGACCAAGGTACACATTTTCTCAATCAGTAGATTGAAGAATTAACAGAATAATTCCATATCCAGTATAGAAATACAATGCCATATCATCCTCAAGTGAATGGTGTTGTCGAAGCATTCAACAAGATTCTAGAGAATGCGTTGACAAAGGTTTGTAATATTCAAAGAGATGTTTGGGACTAGAAAATTCCTATAGTTTTGTGGGCATACCGCACGAATTGTAAGAATTTGACATACCGAACCCCATTTCTCCTGGTATTTGGACAATAGGTTGTGCTGTCGATGGAATATATTGTAACCAGCCTAAGGATTGCTGCAATTATAGAGACAACATATGGTTCTATTGAGGAAATACTGTTGCAACTGATATAGTTGAAAGATGAACATGTTGTTGCAGGATATCATCAAAATGTTGAGAAGGAATGACAAAAAGTATGGCATGATCACCACATCATGAATAAGTGATTTCAAGTCGGAGGACTTGTTCTTCTATATGAGATCAATTTTTTAAAGCATACGAGAAAGCTGAAAACAGACTGGCTAGGACTATATATTGTAATTCATATCACTAACGGAGGCGCAATGCAAATACAGAAGTTAGATGGAACACCTGTCAAAGGATTGGTGAATGGAAGTCGGCTAAATCCCTACCAGGATAGCCATGACTTGGTCAATTAAAAAAAAGGGAGGAGAAAAAAGAAAAAGAAAAAACCCTCTAAGTAGTTTTGTTCTAGTTTGATTGCAGGATACCAGTTTGTTGCAAGAGGAAGAAAAAGGCACCACAAACTATCTATTTGTCACAAATGAAAAACATTGGTGAAAAAAAAATATGTCGCAATCAAAGAAATATGTCAAAGATTGAATACAGGTCGTAGAAAAAGAAGAGTTGTCATAAGATGAACTTATGTCATAGAAATGACTACTGATCGTAATTAATTCAAATGCGCAAGTGATTTTGACAGCTTGCTTTTTGGTCACTTCTATAATTTTTGCACAATAACTACCACTGGTGTGATAGTTGAATGCTGGTTTGTGTGGCGATTTTCATGCCATGATTTAGACGATCGACCCATGTGACATATATCGCTACCACCTTTCCATTAATTGTCCACGTGTGTGAAGTACTAACTGATTGGATAGGTAGATGTTATCACCTTCGTGTTCAAGTTTCAGTTCATTCTGCTACACTCAAGTGAGAGTATTCTTATGTTGTCTGCAATTTCAAGAGTCAAAATGAGTTTTTCACAAAGTATGGTTATTTCCATTTCTAGTACAAGCACACTTGTAGAATCCGGTGTCATGACCTCATCACCCACACTCATTATGGAAGAAAATGTTATATTATATGTTCCACTGAAAGTCAGGGTTGCAAGGGAAATGCCATAGTCACCATTAATTCCTCCAGTGAGGTTGAGACCAGACCCACCTAGTCCATCAACGGGGAAGCAATTTGGTAACTATAAGAAGAAAGAAACAACAACACCACCATCGAAAGATGACAAAATAGGGTCTGCAACTATGCTTCCACCATATATTCCTCCCAGAAAATATGATGCACCTAAGATTAGAATTCCAAATAATGCACGATGCCCACTGGTAGAACTGAATGTGTCTAAAGGAGTTCAAGAAATGTAGAGCATACTTCCAAATCTCAATAATATGGCCTTTTTCGATCATGACCGATGAAAATTTATAGATTTGGCAATGGATAAATACATGGTTTGTGTCAAAGATACAGAGGATGGCCCAACACACCTAGTTCCAATGGAATGGGAAAGAGGAAAGGAAAAAGATGATTTATTGTCGTTGATGTACAGGCCACATTTTGGTCGTAGTATGGAGGTGAATGCATGTGTTAAAAAAATATTAGTGTCATTCCATGGTGTATTTCTATGGCTCGATTGGAAGGTTACTGTGGATGCCAATCTTATAGCAGCGATTACGAGACTCCCACTTACAATCCTAGACACATCATTTTTCACTAGAAAAGAGTAAGATACTACATTAACGAACAAGTTAAAAGACAAGTATGACCTGATCAAAGCCACCAGAGGATTTTTTATTGCCTAAATCAATGAACAAACTCACTACAACAAATCCTGGAATTAGCGTCCCATTTAGCGTCCCTTTTTAGTGTAATTGTTTTTTACATTGAGTGGTCAAACTAGATGCTAAATGAGACGCATCATGGACAAAACTTAAAGCGTCTCAAAAAACGTATTTTTTTGCTTCCTAAATAGCATCCTTTATGACGTCCAAAATAGCGTCTCTTTTTTTTCTTCCTAAACAACGTTGAAGTTTTCTTCCAGAATAGCGTCCAACTTTGCTTCCTAAACAACGTCGAGGTTTGCTTCCTAAATAACGTCATATTTTGCTTCCTAGCGAGTGTCTGTTTTTTCTTCTTAAATGACACCCCAGTTAGCGCCATATTTGCAAACTTAATAGCACCATATTAGCGTCCAAATTAGCATCCAATATTGCATCCATTTCTGCTACCACTTTAGCATCCCATTTTGCACCATGTTTTACTTCCAAATATGTGCCAATTTTCGCTTCCAAATTTGCACCAATTTTTGCTTCCTTTTTTGCATCGTGTTTTTCTACCAAAATGACGCCAAATATTTCTTCTATTGTTGCACCATATTTTGATTCCTATGTAGAGCCATGTTTTGCATCCAAAGTAACGTCTTATTTTTCTACTATATCAACGCCATGTTTGGCTTCATCATTAGCGCCATGTGTTGCATCCTTTTTAATGCCTAGTTTCGCATCTCTCATGTTTTTGTCACTAATTTATTCATTTTTAGTAATTTTATATACGATTTTTGGTCATTTTGTTTGGTCACCTATCTCTTATTTTTTGCTTACTAATTTAGTTTTTTTTAACCGATATTATAATATCACTAGGGCATGGAGGAATCAAACCACCAACCTCCTGCTTGTAAGGCAGGCACTCTTCCATTGAGCTAGAACCCTTTAAGAATTGTGGAACCTAACTTACAGAGTCCTCTATAATGGTAAAAAACTATCAATACACAACTTTGAGTATCTAATGGTCGACAAAGGATGATAGATTGTATTATTTTCAACATGGGAGTGATTACGTTCCTTAGTTCTCTGTATATCATTTTCCTATGATTATAAAGTTTCTATCATTACAGTACCAATATCTGCAGCTTGTGAGGCAGTCTGTCGACAAAGCATAGTATAGCAAGTCTGTCGACAAAGCATAGTTAAAACGTGTTCACCTATTATGTCAATGACTATCATAATGCTATAGTGTGTTCCTAATTCGAATTAAGGTTTTAACACGGCCTTCCGACTGCAACATTGGCCACAAGAGGAAACCATTTTTGTATAGGAAGTTGAATGCATAGAGACACTCTTGGTTCAAAGCGACCACCCCAAATTTATGGCTAATAGCATCCAATTAAACTACCCGTAATGCACATTAACATATTAAATGTTCAAAAACATGTTAATGTCAATGGATGACAAGGTAAATGTTATAATAATGAACTATGTGCTAATAAATTAATTCATGTACAGGGAAAATTTCCATCCTATTTTACTTTCCCATATATCCTAATGAAAACAATAATTTAGTCTGTAATGGAACATGCAATGTGATTTAAATCCACGAGTATTCATACCTATGTTTGATGTAACCAGATCCTAAATTATATTACCTTATATGCTCAGAATTAATAGCTAAATATCAATAGAAAGTTGCATAGTTAGTAAACGTGGAGCAAAATCCTTCCCCCAAAAAATCAATACAATATCAAAAAATATCTAAGATGAAAATATAATCCCCACATAAGCCAAAACCATAAGTGAAAATGGAATTCCTAGTAGCTCATATCAACATTTTTTTTAGAGTCCATTTTTTATAAAGTACACACAAATCAATGCCAAGATGCAAGATTTTTGTCCCATATGTATGAATCAACACACTTTGTGTTAATAACATAAATTTTATATTTGAAGAGTTTATTCCTGTAGTTACCATAGATATCTTTGTTTTTTTATAAAAGAGATTAATATTCTACTAAAAGAAGCAAGACGCTCTTGCAATCTATAGATGCTTAAGAGATCTAAAGGTGAGATCAGTATATACATAAGAAACAAACACTCTTTATACTTTCTCCAATCCTAAGCAAAACATCATATCGATTTCATTCTCCAACATTGGAACATACATTATATGAATTCATTTCATTAGTGCGAGACGACACATTCTACGAATTCCCTAAAATTCATAAAGCCAACAATACCATTACCAATTTAATTCAAGTGAAACATTTGTAGGATTGTGTTGTAGTATTATTACCTTCTCACTCGTAGGATTGATGTGTTAAAAAAGAATATATTTCTATTATAAGAGTATGATACCTGCAATTTAAAGACAAAACTAATATTAGGAGAGGAATAGACAAAAAGGAGAAAGTAAATTATAACTTAAAACAGAGTATAGGTTTGCAATTTTGAACAATAGGAACAACAATTTGATATTCAACAAAAACTTGTAAAATGAAACTTAGACTGAACATAATATTCCACCACATCTTACAAAACTCAAATGTAACAAGTATGCTTCTTCCCAACCAACAATAAGATTAAGTCCAAAAAGATGAAAGGATTTTCCAAGAAATGACTAGTAGTAAAAGAACAAATCCTCCCGCTTTTCACAATAATCGTGTATGGGAACAAAAAGAAAATGCTTAGTGAAAAAAAATGCAAAGATCATATCTAGTTACTCAACGGCTATTAGTGTAAAAACTTAGATTATGAGATAAAAAAGAGTATATGCATGAAAAAATGAATTATTTTTCTTAAAATCTCTCAATACCTAACTTAAGGACAGAGGCAGAATTTGACTATCCAACTCCAAATATACATACTCACTGGAATTTTTATACCAATTGATAAGGATATGAGAAATATTTACCAATGTAGCATAAGAGAGCAAGGGTTCAGAGAAGGGTTTCAGATATGAAGATAAAAGTTGTTTTGTCCATTGATATCCAAGAGTCTTGATACAAACACAAATCCTTTAAAGTTTATATCCATATGGGACTTGGGTCTCATTTATACAAAAACTGATCCATTTTGGGCCATTCTATAACATCAAAATCATAACCAAACCCTAACTACTCTGAGTGTGGTCATCTTTTAGCTGCCCTGCGATGTGAAAATAATAAAGTTGACCTTCCCTTATCCATTAATGGTCAATAAGAAATTGATCTATGGGGATTCCCACCAAAAGGAATTATGGGCATGAAGAAAGTAACAATAACAAGCCTCTAGCAGTATATCAGTAGTTCTAAGCACTAAAAGAGCCCTAATCAATAGTTTTGGGCAGCCTTGGGCCACAAAATAGAGGTCTAAGCACATTATAGCCCTCAAAAAGTCACCTACAACCATAAAATACCTGCTGCTAACATCAAACATCATTAAAATTTAATTTTAGGCAGCACTGTGGGTGAAATTAGTGCCAAAATAGAATTTTGTGTCATAAATCTTCATCTTTGTGCATCAATCAGTAAGAATAAAATGTCTTTCTATTTCGCTAGCTTCACTTAATTGGCCAATGTGAATGAAGATATATCTTTGAAGATGTTTTTCTCAGTAAAGGGTTTCCTCTCTAGAAAATTTATGACTTATTTAAAGATCCCAAAATATGGTTTCTCAAATATGTATAGCCTAATCGAATACCTTCAAATCTACCTACTCATGTCTACTCTCAAGTTCAAAACCCAATATAGAATTTTCTACATAATTTTTAATTAAGTGTATAAGTTCAATTTGTATGGTCCATACATATGAAACTTCTCCCTTGCACTATTGTTGAAAAAGGTCCACAACATATACAATTATCCTTTCTCCTAGCAAATTTTGAATAAAAATGGAAACTACACTTTGGATGGATAAAGTTGTTGCTAAAGTTCTGTATAAAGTTATAGTCACTAAAGCTTTGTATAAAGTTCTAAGTAGTCACTGAACCAGGTATGCTGCCTTGGAATTTTTCTTCCTACTCTACATTTTCAGACCACAATGCCAAATATTCTGTGATTCTTGTTTATTTCATCAAAATCCTAATTTCAATGATTCAAGGCTCCAATTCCTTTCTCAAGGGAGTTATGTACCATGTGAAGGGATGATGCTCCATGTGAAGGGAGTTATGTACCATCACCAGCAAAGGGATGATACAGAATCATAGATCACTTCTAGTAGCCTCCACATTCCATTGCTGCATTTACTGCCATGATGCCATCCACCTTGGGTTTTCTCATCTACCTTTCTCTGTGGCTTTCAATTCACTCCACCCTTGCTTTCTGCACTCTGGGAGTCTAGTTTATATGGTCATTTTGTTCATATTGCAATTCTAGACTTCTAAGAGACGACGAACTGACAACTTCCAAATGGACTGTAAGGCTCTTTCCGAGGATAAAGTTTATATATAAACAAAAAACAATCCTAGCAAAAACAAAATGCAAAAAAATGTTTGCAAATCAATACATAAGCATTCATATAGGATCATGTGTGTTTAATTTATATATCTAATAATTAATATAGCAATCTTTAGTCAGTGCACTAATAAAATTATATATAATGCAATTAGACATATAACAGGTCCCCCATTCTTAAGTTGCTTTGTACTCAAACAATGGGTATGCATGATGCCAAGATCAAAAGAATTCATTTTCCCATGATGCTTCCTAGTGCTTCAGGGCATGACAAGATCCCCCTCACCTCGTTTCTTGTCATTAAACCGCACTTGTGTGTCTCCTCCTAGATATTGTAACATTATGATAAACGATAGTTTTGAATCACTTGGTAAGGAATTTTTGTGGATGAGATTACCTGACACATCCCATTTCAGAGATAGATGCTACGATTCTATCCATGACTTGTGTACAATATTTTCACTAATAATAAAGAGTTATGGTATTTATGTTTCATTGTATCTTGTGTTCTCCTCTAGAATATTATGTGTTCATTCATCTCATTCTCAAACTAACCCAGTCCAGTGCTATCAAAACATTGTTCTCTTTGCCATATTTTATTATGTACGTTTTCCACAACGCTAGGGTATAGGAATATTTTCCCTTATACAGTTTAGCCTTTAAAATACCTTAATATCTAGCATGCACAATCTTTTGTCAAGGAATAAAAGGAAGCAAGAACCCAATTCAAACAAGAATTTCAACTGAAAGAAAAAGTTCTGAAAATTGCTATCAAACTAGTGGCAAAATGATGAGTATTTCAAGAGAATATTGCACAACAGTCTAGAGGTCATAGTAGAGCAACAAATAGAAGCCTACCATCATGGAATAAGAACCTATCAAAGAAGAGGTGGCTACCCATTTCCAGTCGATGCTGAACTGTTCATGCCCAAACCAGTTCAACTGCCTCATATGACTTCGTATGTAAGGATATCTACTCTAATTTCTTGGATACCATTTGAAAACTCATGTAACTTTCCCTCTATGTACATCAATGGCTTCATAGCTAATAGACAAAATATACCTTTCAACACTCCTAAATCCAATATTCCCAAATTAGGGACGATGCAATACCAAAACTAGTCATGAGAATTACTTATTGAAGGATATTGTCCTCATGCATAGTAGACACTATATTTAAAATCCACTCCCATGGGGTGTAGGGTAAAGTGGCAATGTTATCAACTTCCTGTAACATCATCATCTTATCGCAAAAAAACCTATTTTTCCCTTGGCTCTCAAATTATAAAATGACCTATCTAAGTGTGAATAGGAAGATACAAAATTCTCTTGAACTGCCATTGTATACTCCTTCATGTGCGATACGAGACACCTAGACTGATGCATTAATAGTTTCTAATTTTACTCCCGCATGATACTGCAAGATCATTTCCACATTTATAGAGGACTTAATCACCAGCAATCCAAATGCATATATTTGTTACAATTGGTCGTCATTCTTGACACAACCTTTGATTGGCTAATGATACAGTTCACCTACTAAACTGTAGGGTATGAACTAGTGTAGAAGCTAGAAAATTATAGAGTAAAATATTCCTCCTTAATTTCAACTACCATTCTTACTCACATATTAGGCCATATGATAGGAATTCATTATGCTACATCCTGGTTGAGGCTTCTGCCTCATATTGACGCTATATCATATCAGGTATTAGATTCTTCATTCCCTGACTTGAAATGAAGAATTGAAAAAGTGAGATGAGATAGATATAGGTGTATACCCAAATGGCCTAACTTGGAAAAATATGTATGGTTTTGGGTGTATGTATGTTCTTGAGTTCCCACTTACCAAGTCTCTTACTGCTTGATATCTAATTCCCCAAAGGTTCAAGGCCTCTCAAAGGTCTGCACAAGGAGGCTTGTTCTGTATTTTTTTAGTGGTCGATGTCTTAATGGTGAATTCATTACTAGTTTACAGACTGCTTGTGTAAGTGGTCTGGCTGTGAAGGACTCTTAACTTTTGACAAATTGTAGAGGAAGAATATGATGGTTTATGTTGATATAATGAAAACGTGTTAGTAGAAAATAATCCAATACCTGTACATCAAACTTGCATTGTCTTTACTGAGAACATGCAATTACAGATGGGAAGTAAAGATTGCAGTGTACTTATTTTTTATTTACATTTTGGTTAATTATCCTGAAAAGCTTGATAGAAGCCTCAGTTTCCTGTTTCTTATTTATTTTCTATTTTATCTGTCAACTCTATTATGAGACAGTGAAAATGAGCCTATTATAGTCATTTTTTGATTCTCTGAAGTTGCTAATTACATATTTCTACCCTACAACCTTAATGTGAGAATTTCATGCAAATTATCCTCAAATTTATTACTGTTATAGCTTAGAATCATAGAGTTGGTTTTGGCTAGAGAATGATTGGTGTCCTAGTTAGGAATCCCAAAACACTAAGAATCAGTAACCATCTAATCAACATGATAGCAGAAAATATGTCATTAGTGTACATGAGTTAACCGGTGTATTAAACTGATTGAAAATATCCAGGGACAAATATTAGTACACTAAATCCTTGTTCAAACCACTTACCACTTACCTTACAATTCCAAATAAGGGATTAGCAAGTTCCATAGTTGCATATGTAATTATATTCGCTCCAAGATTAACCCTGTTCCCACAACCTGATAATCTACTCCTTTACAAAACATAATAATAGTATCCCGGACCCATTGCTAAAAAAGTTTTCATTCTTTTTGTACCCATACCCACTCTCAGATGTACCCATGGAATATAGGCAAATACCCATGGAATGGTTGTGATAGCAAGCAATGTCACAACTTCACAAAGGGGACATGCCTGTGAATCTTGAATGTCAGGAACCCCAACCACATACAAAAAATTCAGAACTAGGCAGAAGGGTTAGACAATACAAACATTGCTCTATCTACTTGAACATAACTAAGCCTCAGCTTATTGCATTGCTAGAAGACAACAACTACCCTTCTGTGAAAACCCACAAAACAATCCATCCAGTGATATCATTAACTGTTGCCAGCATAGCAAGTCCATACAGCTTACAAATGCACAAACAGAGGCTCGCTACAGAGGACTGAGACAAATTCCTCAAATGGTTCTCAAAATGGCTTGTAGGCACTGTACGAGCAACATCAGACCTCAAATGGTCCTCAAAATGGATTGTAGGCTTCTTTATCTTTAGTATGGAGTCTAGACAATGCACAGAACTAAGATGCTTCTCCTCATGGACAACAACTAGCTAAGCAGATTAGGAGATCCTACATAGGTCTCTCCTCTTGTAAGTTGTAACCTCGGTCTTATTTTTCTGGCGATAATTCATTTCCCATATACAATGGATAGCTATTTGTATACTGAGATAGGCAAGCCGCCTCCGAGATAGACGAGCCACATAGATTCCTGATCTTGTGGATGTTTTAATAACACACACACACAC
>LPNX010474480.1:407826-435018 GCA_001517045.1 Pseudotsuga menziesii
TTTAGTCTGAAGTACAAATATTATGAATGGCTAATAGAGCAGTAGGTAGCCCCATAAATATTGTATATCCTTTTTTTTTCCGATTAAACCAGGGGAGTCACAAGCTATTCTATAATAGTCCTTTAAAACTATTATGCCTCAATACTTACCAGAAACAATCAAGGTGGAAGACATTGTTAATGTACAAATAGATGATTGAAGAAAATCCATTAAGATAAGTGAAAATGGTTTTTTAGCTAGCAGTACTAAGCATTACAGCATATCAGTAGAACTTGACTTACACTGGAAAAATGGATTGAATTTGCACATCAGCAGGAAATAACTTGCATTCTTCATAAAATACTTGAGCCTGCTTCTCTGCGATAGCATCTAAGAGTTGTATGTCCTTTGCCACCTGCTCATCAACACTAAAAAATAAATTAGATGGTTTATAAATTTGTGCAGAAGAAAAGAGACAAATCTAAAATGAGGCAAAAATTAATGAAAAATCATTATCCATTTATTTTGGCATCAGTTGAAGCATTCCAATTTATAAATTTTGTATAGGGAATGTCTCACTCTCACCTCCACTCAAAATTGTCTGCATAGCAACTCCCCTCTTCTAGATCCAAAATAAGACGCAACATTTTTTATCGATTTTCATAAATTCCTTTTCCTTGCAAGTAAAGAGAGACGTCAATAGCTACATTAACTTTTCAACTCTCAATTGTAACATATTTATAGTTCTGATGTTGCATTTGTTCCTCAAACTAAAATTCCTATGTACAGGCCTTAACCAGAGGACTTTGAGATACAACCGCTGCTGCAGAAACTTAACATGAGAACCAATGTTAGACATAAGCTAAAGCTTAATAAATGCAGGAGATGGGGCTTTCTCTGGTGATTAGGGATTTTGATCCCCGGAGCAACAACAATAACACTCTAAAGAAGGAATTCCAGCCTTAGGAAAATGTATATGGAAGTAATGAGACAGTTATAAGGAAGAGTAGAAATGAAAAGGGGAAGAAATAAATAGAAACATGTAAAAAACAAAAGCCAAATAATAGCTAGAAATTTAGCATGTCAAGGGAAAATACACAAAATGTTGAAAAACTTAAACCTCAAACTTAATAATAAAAATACAGAAATCTGGTCTGTTTGAAACATTTATATATTTATTACTGACAATCACTTTCATCAACTATTGACCATTTATAAAAGCATTTCAAGGGTTTCACATGAAAAAAAAATTAAAGATACATTTTTCACCCAAGTTCCAACAACCCATCAAATGCACAATCAACCTCAACCATCTATGTCGAAAAGGCTAATGTGCATAAGAACTGTTAGGACCAGCAAAGGACTCACCCAAAATGATATGGACAACCAAGATGAATTGCTAATGAAAAGATATCCATGTGCAAGGACAAGTAGACAACCATTTTACAAGCAGTCAAATGGTATATATGAGTTATCACTCACCTTTAAATTTTAATATACATAAAAATACAGATGCTGATGGGATATAAATTATTTTCAGCTCCACCTACAATTTTGTAAAACTGGGTTGAATGCTGGTTTTACACACACAGGAATACACATAATACTAAGAGTCAATTCATCCATGTCATTAGATGGTGCAATGTCTCATTACATAGTAGGAAAGGATGATTACATTATGTAACTCCCAAATACCTAACGATTAACAACTACATTAAATTCCCCATTATTACATCACTTTATTAGTGAGACCTTATTACAAATGTAAGGGTTAATACATCTAAGTTCTAAATATGACCATATCTAACACCCTCCCATTATGGAACTCAATTCTAAGTTCTAAAATATTTTCCCTTCAATTCTACGTTTTACAATTTTCCATGCCCATAGCTGTAGCTATTGACGTTTAAATTTCACAATTAAATGTCAAATACATCTTCAAATTGGAAATACATCCTACAAACCATCAATTTACTGGATGGTAATCTTGAATTCCATATTTTAGTAGAAAAATGATGTTCGCGATAAATGCTTACAATAGTGGGATTAAATTAGCAAGAGTTGTGTTGGTTTCAGACATTTACCAGTTGGAATGAGCGTTACCATTTTCACATGTTCCAGTTGAGACAGTTGATATAGGTGTCACGATATAGAGAAACTTGTATGCACTTTCCTTCTAAAAAGAGTTGTGAGATCAATTTTGGGTATTGAACTTAAGGATGATCAACAATAAGTACTAGCACTTATGACTGTACACTCAGTTCCAGCGAAAACGCTGATATTGAACAATATGACACAATAATAACCAATTTTCAGTTGGGCACAGCCAAATGAAGAAAATATAGACACTAAGGGATTGCACTATAATGTTTCATAAAGTAAATTATATTCCGTATTCACCTTCCATACTACTAGGGAAGTATACTCTTCTGGTAATAAAGTTCTTAAAAAACAGTATCCACAGTGGCAAACTTACCATGATTTATTTTAATGGAAGAAAACAATAGGTAAAAAAACAAACATGAAAGCAGAGGAAAAAAAGTCGGTTGACATGTCCACGGTGATCAATCATTGAACCGTTGAATTGTCTCATCATCTAAATAAATATAATAACTCTAATTATCCAACATCTCTTGTCTCTTCCAAGTCTTCTCGAGGATCTCCATTATATCTGAACAGGTCAATAACATAAAATGTTTCTTAAATTTCCTAGTATTTTGGCAAGTCTACCTCATAAGCATTATTGCATAACCACAGTAATGAGGAACTCAATACAAGTACATAAGCATGGGAAAAATCCCATTTTATCTGAATACATAGGAAGGAACAACAAATTTTGAAGGGATGCCAGATCACATAAACCGACAGGAAAATGACACAAAGGGCGAGGCTAGCGGGAAGAGGGAAGATAAAGGTTTAGAAAGGGGTTTAGGTAAGGGCTAATGAATAGGGGTAGTGGGTCCTATCCATACCTAGGTAGAAAAAGAACCATCGGCCGGATAGTTACAATTAACCAATAGTTTATAGTTCCATCTTGGTGTGATGGCATGTGTTAGCCAATAGTTTATCATTCCATATTTTGTGTGATGGCACATGTAGTCCCTTCTTCCCTCCCCTGGTGGACTGGTTTGTGTGAGCCAACCAGCCATTCATCTATTCTCTCGGCACTGAAAGGAAGGCCAGTCTCTCAAACCAATAAAATTAACGAATGAATATTTTGATTGATTGGACTTGAGGAGGAGACTGATCGAGTATGTAGGCTATAGTTCAGTCTTGTATATGTTCTATAAACCTGGCCTCAGAGTGTGTTAACCCCACTAGCTTGCCAGGTCAGGCGAGGCTGGTAGAGAAGAGAGCTTTGTGTCATACCACTTTTATAAAGATAGAGTCCAACAAGTGGGATGCTTTTTACAGGAGTGCCAAGGACTTTTATAACATGCTCCAGGGATGAAATGATGGTCCCGAGAGGCCAAATTTCCCTTTAGCTTAGATCGCTATACTTTGGATGGATGGCTTTAATTGCCGAATGGGGGAGAGGATTATGATGGTCCATTAGATGAACTCGTTGGATGGTGGGTGGACAAGCTTATTATTGCTAGGATATTATTCCCATTCGATGTCCAGGGGGTAGAGTGCAATGGAGCGATTAGTACATGCTGACTTTTGAAAGTGCTTCGACCATGTAGATCAACCAGCTAGTATTGGATTTACTAGAAGAACAGATTGATGATCCTATATTCTTGGATCCAATTCATAAATTCCTAATTTACTCTATCTTACTATTGTGCTTGCTACTTTGCGCTTGCTACTACCATGGTGCTACTAGTGCCGTATATAATATGTATTAAAGAAAAGGTATGCTACTTGTGCAACTGCAGTATAAACTATTTTAAGGCGTGCTACTTGAACCACTGCTTTTTAATAAAAATACACATTCACTATTTCACTACTTGTGCTTGTGCATCTGCAGTATTAACCGCTTCAAAATATGATGCCACTGGCTATTCTACTACTTTATTATTGTGGGTCTAGTTTAAACAGCATGAAGAATATTAAAATAGCTGAAGTTCTTACAAACATCTAACCAAAAATTGAAGAAACCCTTATTTAAATATAGAGATTTAATATCTATACATAAAAAATAACCATAGAAGAAAGAGGGCTTTCCTAGATCGCTCAAACCTTAGCCGAAAAAGTAGTGAGTTGAAAAAATATCTCAAGCCTTTACAGAAAACTTGACAAATCTATATTGACGAGCCGTACCCATGAAAACATCTGACCAAAAATTGTAGAAACCCTGATTTAAACATAGAGATTTAATATCTATACATAAAAATAACCATAGAAAAAAGAGAGCTTGCCCAGATCGCTCCCTGGCTGAAAAAGCAGTGAGTTGAGAAAATATCACAAGCCCTCACAGAAAACAAGCACAAGCCATGAATTGTATCAGAATTTTGATGGGAAAAATAATGGATGAATATGAAAACTCACCTGACAGTGGCAGTAGCAGTAGATGAGGAGGAAAATATCCCTTTGTAGGTTAAAAACTCTAGAACCTTTATGATCCTTGCGGAAAGAGAGAGGTAAGGGGTGGAAATGATCACAGAGAAAGAAAAAAATGCGCTAGAAAATACAAAAAGCTCTGCAATTGTAACGTAGGAGCTAAATATAAACGCGATCCAAACTTATTTTCACGTCCGCCTTAAGTGGTCCTGGTGGTCCTAGTTTTTAGATTTTTAGGCTAGGCATTTTTCTATCTGAGGTCTATGTGAGGTATTGCCGAAATCTCTTGAGAATTAACTTAAAAAACATATGATTATAGTCTCAAGGTATATATTTCATTAATGAATCTTTTTTTTTTATTCGTGGAAAAAAAGTAAGTTGTGACACTTTTAGAGGCTTTTGACAATGTGTTCACTTCATAAATGAAGTTTAATATTGTTTTTACTTTATAAATGAATTTTAATAATGTTTTCACTTCATAAATGAAATTTAAATAAAAGTTGGAAGCTCTTTATTAATAAAAGTCTCCTTCAATCAGTACAATAGTTTGACACGTGAAAATTTGATGAAATTTTAAATATATAGTTTTATTTTGCGAATTGATATGAAACTTATTTTGGAATAGTCATACAGGGCCATAGTATGAAGAGCAGATACAAGCATTAAACCAATTTCTACAAGGCTTAAGCCGGAAGAATGCTTTTTGGAAGCCATGGTAGTATAATTGCTATGAACAAATGGAACCCAACTTCACAAGAATGGTCAAGCTTCCATTCCTTTTTGGTAGATAAAAGAAGTATTATGCTTTAAAAAATTGAAACGGATGGAGAACCCAAGAGACGAGCATAGAAAGTGGCATACAACAGTCTTTAATGTCAAGCAATGATTATGGGTTATGAAAGATAAATAACCACTTGCAACGAAAAAACTAAAATGGCTATGAACAATAAGAATATATACCCTTTGAAAATGAAACATTCGAGAATTATAAATGTTTGGTTAAGAAAGCCTATGCTGCTCAAAACCTATGTCACCCTCGAGTTGAGTACACCCTTCATCTCTGAAGCCATATGTTCAAGCTAATGCATTGTTGGCTCTTTCAAGTCCTCGTGTTCCCACAACCCTCTCTCTTACAGTTGTTTTTGGTTGCTCATTCCCATTTTGTTTCTTGATGTTGAACCCATGCAAAGGTTGGAATAGGATTAACAAATTTGTAGATGGTGGGATTTATGAACTATATTTACCTTCCATTCTTATTTTAATTGATTTTTCATAATTTTTTTCCATGTTTACCAAAGTTGGCATGGACACGCTTTTTGAATGGATACTTTTGAATGTTGTAAGCTACATTCAGTGCATTGCATTCACTTCACTCTCGTCGCATTATTTCCTATTGTTCTTTCATTCACAATAGTTGCATATTTAAGTTTGTAGGTCATATATTATTTGGCTATCAACATTGGACACAATACACCATAATAGATTCATCTAAAATTATGATCTACCATGCACCATGTGCCTAGAGGATCAAATATCTTTAAGTGCAAACCTTTTTAGAGTGCAAAATTTGAGAATAGGTTTGCACCTTAAGCGATTTGATCCCTCTCTACCCATTATAGATGGATCTATGTTGGTTTTATTATCAGAGAATTTTTAAAGGCTACTCATAACTTAGGTCATGATAAAATAACCTGACCTATAAAATTAGAAATTGAGAAGTGTATAAGCTTTATTGAATAATAATTTGTACAAAATCCATACCAACAATTTTTTGAAATAGCTTATATCGCAGAGATATGTTAGACAATAAGACGCGGAGTCTACATTTTGTTTTTTTCAATCTCAATGCAGAAGATGTCCATATTGTTTTTAAATATTAAACTCCATTTCTTTACCATTATGAAATAATTTCAACTTGAATTTGTTACAAGTGATTTCAGGATTGAGTCTTTGCAATGGAATGCAATAGGCTCTTCCAACTGTGTAAGACTTGAACATAAAAAAGTTAAACTATATTGTTGAAATCAATGCAGCTAAGTTGATATGCATAACTATCTATTTTGTCTCTCTCTGGCTAGGTAGGCCAAGGAATATGAGTTGCATAGAAGACATATGCAAACCCACGTAGAGGAGGCATATAGATAGGAAATCCATAGGACCACAGAGAAGAAGCCGAGGTTGGTGGGTTGTAAGATACCTTAGATCACTTTTGTTCATCCTTGGATATGTGTAGTAAGATATTTGATGTATCAATGCTTTTTAATTTGTTTATGAAAATTAAATTAGTTATAACAATAAACTATTTTGTGATATTCCCATGGTAATGGGATAATATGTTGCAGTAGGAACATTAAAATGATATTGATTAATGAAAACTGTTATAATGTGATAATGATATTGATCCACGTTGAGGCACCATCATTAAGTTAATTAACATTGAAACTTTTGGAAGAAGACTCTTTTTGTAATATGCAATTTCTTGCGATTGAATAGAAGATATAAGAAAATTTTTGTTGCTATTGAAATAAAGTACTAAATCCATGCATGTTGAAGCATGTTTATATGTTCTATTATTTTGTTCTATGTATGTGTTTGATTTTCAAGTTGAAGTTGTATTAATGTTCCTCTCCCTCCTCTCATAGTTTAGCATCAAAGCGATATTGATATTATAGAAATGTGTTTAGAACATAGGTTCGAGTCAGAGATGAATATTAACAGGTCAAAGCATGAGGTTGAAGGTTGTTGAAACAACATAGAGAAGAAGTACATATAGGATTAGAAAGATCAAATCAAAACATGAAGAGACATTACATCAAATATAATGTTACCATTGTTATGCAACCCTAGCATGACATACAATAATTGATGTATAGATTTTATTGGTTCATCTTTGTTACATGAGGCACTGGCATACAAAGAATGATGATAGCAAGGACGTAATTGGTAACATCATCTTAATTGACAGCTCATGTCATTGGTTGTTTATCAAATCAAGGAAGATTCAAGATGATTTCTGGAACGCTTGGTGGAGACGTCAACAAAGCAATGTTGGGAATGATTTGATGATAATTGTGGTTCCTAAAGCAATAGATAGGTACTTCAGATCCATGGGGTCCACTTTTTGTATTCAAACCTTGTTTGGGATAGAGATTCAACTCCATAGAAGAGCTTGTCACAGAATTTGGTAGTGTGTCGAAATATCAAGATGGTTTGGCTAGAGCTTTGAAAAGTCAATATGAAGGACAGAAAAGCTATTATAATTCAGGGAGTACATTTAGATCCTAGTATTTTGACTTATGCAAATTTAGCCTCTTTGGAGGACACTTCACTTGATCATAACATAAAATAAAAGGAAGAAAACACTTCAACAAATTCCCTGGTCACTGAAGCTTCTGATGCTCTAGAATCTAAGGTTACCACCATAGTGGCCACAGGACGTTGCAACACAAAGACATCTAAAGTTTCAATGAAACAATGATGAGCAACACACCCATTGATGTTAAGGAATGTCAGGCGATTCCTACTGTCCTGGAGATGGTTGATTTTGATAAAAAAGGTCTTCTAGAGCTATGTTGCGTGGGATCACCCCCCACCCCCTCGCTCCCGCTCCTAAAGCTCACTTCATTTGGAAGAGAGCTCCCAGTTTTGGGAGCACTCTCCCGAGGTGCTCCCTTCCTTTCCTATACTAAAATATCTTATACTAGGTTGATAATTTGATGACAATGTTATGGTACCTCCCTTCTTTTCCAAACTCCTACAAAGGTTTTTATAGTTGATCAATTGATGATAATGTTATAAGTTGTAACTACTATATGATTGATGTTACATGGTTTAATCCATGCATTCTATAGGTAATTCAACATCCCACATGTTTTTTAGATATAAATCCATCAAAATATAATAAAATATATACTATACAAAAAACGCTCCCAAAATGGGAGCTTTTGAAAAATTTACTTTTTGCTCCCCTCCCGCTCCTTGCTCCCAACAACATAGTTTTAGAGGAATGGGTGTCTAGAATATCCATTGACAGTAAATGTCCAACCAATGATCAAAAAGATTTTAATAAGGAATTTGAAGACACTTCGAGATTACTTTTTCTCATTTGAATCATAGATAAAGACAGTAGTAAATATCTCTGCCGCAGGTCTTCCTTAAAGATTGGTTTGGTTACACAATCTTTTATAGTGCACTCAGCAGGGTAACTCAATCAAATACAAGGTGTAATTCCTGTAGTAGATGTCTAATCATTAATATGCAGGGCATGGTTTATCTAGTGGATCTCTGGCACTTCAAGGTGTATTTCTAATAGCATATTTTGCCTTAGGTTGAATCATACACATGCAAACGGGGCACCTTATAGTTGGTGGTTGTATGTTAGCAAGTCACGTGCAAATCTCCTTCAAATATGGGAGCTCAATTAGTCAAAACAGTGTAGTTTTAACATCTGCATGCTAATGTGATAAAATTAGAGAAAGATAGTGATTAAGGCTAGGTAATATTGGCACTTACACAAAAGTTAGGGAGCAGATGCATGGAGAAAAGATGATGTTTGTTATAGTCAACATGCAAGGTGCCTTTACGTGCCATGATTACAATCATTTACGTGCCACTATGATAAATCAATATCCAAAAGTACTATCACATGAATCATGATCATTGACATTGAAATTGATATATTCGACATTACATCGTACATTTTCCGAAGACAATTCCTATCTCTAAACCTAGTGCAATTCCTAGCGCGGTTCCTTTCGAAATTTCTAGCATTATTCCAGGAGTTATACCTGGATCTATACTTGGCACTATGCTAGATGTTTTCTAAGCGCAATTCCTGGCTCTATACTTGGTACTATGTTGGATGTTTTTCCTGCTGAAATTCATGGCACAATTCCTGTCGCTAACCCTGGATTAATATATGGTGCTATGCTATTCAATACGTTTTTTTGGAGGCTATTCTTGGCATTATATGGGATGTTTTTTTGGACGCTAATTGGGACACTAACTTGGATGCTAATTGGGACATTAATTGGGATGCTAATTAGCATCCCAAATAGCGTCAACTTTTAAAAATGGGTGCTAATTGGGATGCTAATTGGGATGCTAATTGGGACGTTATTTGGGACGCTAATTGGGACACTAATTGGGACACTAAATGGGACGTTATTTGGGATGCTAATTGGGACGTTAATTGGGATGCTAATTAGCGTCCAAAATAGCGCCAACATTTAAAAATGGATGTTAATAACTCCATTAAAAGAGCCATCCCATGGAAAAGTGCCCACTTTGTCCAAAAAATGATGAAAAATACACTAAAAGTGATAGTGGATGCTAATCATAGGGTTTTGTTGTAGTGACTTTTCAGTTCATCACCAAGGTTCTAGATAACAAATTGGTGCGAAAGATGCATCCTAACCAATGCACCGCAGGAACAATTGCTCTGACATAGTTATGTGCAGCAGGTGTTTAACTCAACTGGTCACAATATCTGCTCAATGAATTTTTAACAAATGCAAAGGAAGCACAAGATAAAGGTAACTCATTTCATTACTCCTGGCTACTTATTTCAATTTCGTTTGTTTCATGGGAAAAACAACAAACTAATAGGGATTAGATGTACCTGTTATGTGTCGAGGCACTCGCTACTAGAATGTCTAGTTTGAGAAAGACTTGAAGCATAGGAAACAAGATAACAATGTAGAATTATTTTTGCATAGAGAGGCCCCACAATATCATGTCAGAAATCATACCAGAATTACCGAGGAAACTATTAATAGGTTCTGAAATATTGTCAAGTTTACAATCGAGCCCCATCATATCCTACTGTAGCCACGGCAAGACCCACAACGCCAATGGCTTACGACACATTATCATTTATCGATTGAAGAAGTTGAGGCAATTGTCCAAGATTGGCTGGAAGAATGGCGAGTCCCCGTCACATATGATCAATTATCTCCATATGAAGAGGAGAGACAGGATGATCCATAGACATAGAAGGATGGGGAATAGGGAGAAAAACCATCATATGAAAACCCATATAATACCCAAAATGATCCAAGCACAAATCCAACAAACCTAGTAGTGGGAGATAACAGGAAGCAGGCATATCAGTTTGAAACAAGGCATAAGAAAAGGAAGGCTAACAAATTAATAGGAACTATTGGCCTTACCAACGATGATTATACCCTCCTGATGGAATAAATGGGAGAAATAGATTCCTATAGCCTTAAGCAAATGGATGAACACAAAACATAGCTCACAGGTAGTATTACAGACTTACTACAGATGATCTGTAACACAGAAGAAAAAAAAAGTAAGAGTAGTGGTTGACTACAGACCACAATTGCCAGTGTCGTAGTTCTTAGCTAGATCATTAGAAGAGCAACCGAACTATGTGTCGATACACATCTCACCAATAAATACTCAACTAGTGGGAGAATCACTCAACTTGGGGACAACAGAGCTAAATGCTATGACCAAAAGTGTAGGCCATGTCACTATTGATTTCTCTACAATGCTGCTGTTAACACTGAAATTGTCCTCAGTTATTATGTGTTTTTCTCAAATGTCTATTCTGCTTTCTATTTTTCATTTTATTTTTATTTTAAATTTTAAATGATTTTGATATTCTCTTTAGTTTTTATGCTATTATTTTCTTTTGTTTTAATTAATTTCATCCTTAGTGGATTATTAAATATTACATCTATCTTCAAGGTTTTCAAAATTCTTACTTAACTATATACTTATGCTAAATACAAAGTTTAACCTTTTTTTTTAGTTTATATGCCAAAATTGCATGATGAGGTATTCATGCAGTGTAAGGTCCAGATCATCTACTCTAGCATGCTGTAGAAATTTGAAATCATGAAGGTTCGTGGTTCTTTGATAGCAAAACGTGGCCATTGCATTTGGTGATGAAAGGAGAGCTTCTAGACACATGTTTACTCTATTATGATGCATCTATGAATCACTTGTAGTTATCATCAAGGAAATTTGGGGTTTTTAGTGCCACGATTTCATATTTGGGGATTTCAAATTACAGAGTTGAAAATATGTAATCCTTATGTATTTTGAATTTTTTCACCCCTAATTCAGTTTCAAGAGAGTAAATTGCTGAAATTACAGTGAAATATGGGTAAGAGTGGCTAAGAAGGCTTTAAAAAGAAAAAGAGATGCATAGTTATGCTCTATTTTTCCCCGTTTTAGTCATGGTAATTGAGCACACATTATGAGGCAATGGAGATGAATTTCAGAAATCCCAAAGAGTTTTTTGTCCATCACGGATTCATTCATAAAAACCTATCTCAGATTTGCAACAACTTTCATATTTTGAAAGATTCTAATTCATCTTTGTGGCCTATTTTTCAGGGGTTGAAATATTTAATAGTTTCCTGTTTTAGTCACAAATTTCCAGCACATATTCCGATCATTTGAAGTGGAAATTTTAAAAACCAATAGTGGTTTTTATTATTCATGGATTCATTTAAAACAAAATCTCTCATTTTTCGTACATCTATCATGGATAGAGAGATATGGAGGTGATTGTGAGACACATTTTTCAGAAAATTCGTCAAATTTCCCAGAGTTTAATTTGCTATTTTTGGTTAATTGTTTTTAAAGATTCGAGTTAGCATATAAATAATTGATGTAATTGCTTCAAAACTCGACCTAGAAGGTATTTATGGAACTACTCTACCTTTGTGATGATAAAAGGAAGACAGACATACAGTTTGGGGGTTCGAATTTTGTTCAAGAAGGAGCTTTAGAGTTGGATGTATGTTCAATCTAATGCTCATAACTCTCATGTAAGTGTTGAATAATGAGACTGATATATGTATATACATATAATACATTTTGTCTTTTATGTGGATTTTGTTTATGGCCTGTTTGACCACACAATTTATGACTTCATTTCTTGTTTAATGGTTTTGTTCATGCAAATGCTCATCTGTTGTGGACAAAACTCATACTATGTTTATAATGTTCATGGTTTATATTCATATTTTATGGTGTTTACATCTCAATCCTTCATGCCTTTTCATGATTTAGTACTTGTGTTAGTTTGCTGATAATTTACCTTCTTGTTGATGAACTTTCAAACCAAAAATCACAAAAACCAATTTCAATTATGTTTTTTGTTCTAAGATTGTACTAGCTTGTTCCTTTTGTAGTCTACGAACAATTTCTAGCACAAACAGCCGCTATACGAGGTATATGTCATTTAGAATGTTGCGGTCGTGGAAGTGAAAGTCAGGGAAGGTGCATTGGTTAAAAAATTTAGAGCATCAAACAAGACTGTTAATAAGATGACGAAAACATTCAAGGAAACAGAGAAAAAAGACAAAACCTGAGAGGAGGACAGGCACCAGCTTGACACAACTGTAACACTAGCTTGCTACGAATTCAAAGACGAAGGCATACCACATGATATGGTTGCAGAAGAAAAGGTATTTAGACTTGGTGAAATAGCATAGGACCTCCGCAAAAAGTTCATGGAGTTGGAAGCAAAGGTGACACCTAGTACACCCCCAAAGGTACTAGAAGAAAGAAGGAAAACAACAATAGAGGTTGCAAAGAAGATCGAAAAGGCATAGGCACTGTGTGATAAATAAGTCGAGAAATTTTCTCATATGTGGGAAGCATTGATCGATGATGACCAATTTGAGAAAGTCCTAGAGCAGTTGCGCACTTCGAAGACAAAGGTCACCCAAATGAAGAAGCTTCCCTTACATAGAAAATGGATAAGGTTGTCGAGATGAAGGAAGTACAACAACAATTCACAACACTACAAACCCAACAGCATAAGCTGACTGATAGGGTCACATAATTAGAGGCAGAGGAAAAAAGAGTTACAAGTATTATTCAAATTGTACACTAGAAAGTGCACCAAGCAGTAAATTTAACAAGACTTACAATGTCGTAACACATTAGTTCTGACCTTGTGGAGAATTTAAAGAAGAAGGAAGTGAAAGTATGGGAGGAGACCGCACATATAGTGAAAATATTTCAGGATTTTCAAAGTAAGGTCATCAGTGCAACAGAGGTCTTAGACTAGTGTGGCTTAGGAGGAGTCATATGTGAGTGTTGGGGACTTGTTGGCCTTAGGAAAAGATAGGCAATTTTTTTCCAGAATTATGCTTGGAAATATGAAGCGTCTAGTCGCATGACAGAGGAAGTTGTGATAGAGGAAGAAGATATGTGATAGAGAATCATCCGTGGGAGAAGAGTCCACGACCGAAGAGAAAAACTATGAATGAAGGAACCACGACATAAGAAGAATACAATGATTGAAAAGGACATCTCGGTGATCGTTGGTAAGAGGTTAATTAGAATAACACATGATTTGGGAATAAAGCATCTTTGTATTTTTGGGACGATAGTTCTTACTATCAATATAACTGAATGTACGAAAATAACAATGACATCCTGTCGACTAATAGAATAGAGTCAGCTGATTATGACATGTAAGAGCCTATAAAAGAGAACCCAAGATATGTGCAAGTTGATCTCTAGGTATCTACCGGCGTCTGTCTTAGAAGAGTTGTAGAGTTGTAGAGAAGAGAGTCCATCCAGGCTATGTGTTGATTGACAATAGAGTAAGGAGAGGAAACTTCAAGATATTAGACTAA
This sequence comes from Pseudotsuga menziesii, assembly GCA_001517045.1. Classification (NCBI taxonomy): domain Eukaryota; kingdom Viridiplantae; phylum Streptophyta; class Pinopsida; order Pinales; family Pinaceae; genus Pseudotsuga; species Pseudotsuga menziesii. The sequence goes on from LPNX010474480.1 coordinate 421,938, forward strand.
AGAACATGAGAGGAAAGAAGTCTATATAGATTATAGAGAAACCTAGAAAAGAGTTTGGAAGCTAAGTGCGCAAATGAAAGGTACAATATATTTCTCATGCCACATAAAGAGCGCCTTTGTGTATTTTACCAAATGGGTTTCCACTTTAAATGTTGTCTCCTTGTGTATTTTATGAATATGTTTATGTTGAATGAATGTATGATGTGATAAGTACATTTGAATAGATTGACTAGCATTTGATTAGGAATGATTTCTAAGATGCATGTGTCGCACTATTGATAAATAGAATTAGTGCTAAAGTGTTACATTGTTGTTGTAATATCTGTTGACGGATAAGTAGATAAATATATTGATTGAATGCAATATGAATAGTTAATACACCCCCTGGCTTCGATCAAGCAAGTTGGTAAGGTGTCTTGAGAGAATAAATCCCCACCCAACTGTAGAAACCTAGTTCTAGAAGTTACCCATAGAGATATCTCAGATGAGATTACATCTACATCATAGGTAATGTTGACTGAGCCCTGCTCTGTTGGGACGATATCTTGGGATTTGTTGACGGAAAAAAAAGGGTTTGAGCCTGGGTCAAAGGGAGGAAACACCAACAAACATCTCCCAACTAGTGATAAGGGGCACATCTCCCAAGTCTTGAAATCATCAGAGCTATTCAATTTCAAAATCAACACTAGAAAAAGATATGAATGGTGTGCTCAACCTCTATTTTATAAGCTATGCTAGTTTCTTAGACAAGTTACATTGCTTGTGGACCCCTTAGCTCATCCGATGCGCCCTCCTTGATTGAATTAGAATTTGCATATTTGTGTGACTTATTTCCTCACTTTCTTTCCTTTATTTATTTATTTATCTTTTCCCTCTTTTGGAAACTCTTCTTTCCTACTTTCATTTCTTTCTTTCTTTCGACCATTTTCCTGCTCTTTATTGCTTTCCTTCTTTTTTCCACTTTCATGATTTTATTTGCTTTCTTTCAGTTTCCTTGTGCATGACAAATTACAAGGCCCACCTAATATCATATGCTCCATTGTGATCCCAAATAGTCACAAATAAATATTATTTTTCATACTTTAGAACACTATTAACAATATTAACTTGTGCAAAATATTATTGGCCAATTATTCCCAAATTATTAATTATTCTTGTAGGCAACTTGAATTGGGAATTTTTATATCCTTCATGTGGCCCACCTTAGTCCAATTAATATTCAATTACACCTTCGGGCATCTTACTTAGGTAAATTTCCACCCTTAGTCGCCAATTTAACAATTTCTAACCTAGGTGACTTAGGCTAAATTTATGTCTTGGACCATAAAACAAATTGGGAACATGATTCTCAAACCCATCATAGAATGATAAAAGAAATTCAGGATAAACGATAATTAGGGCTAGATGTAAATGGGTACACTATGTCATTTTGATATGTGCTATTTGGGAAATGCATTCATTATATACTTTTTACTTTATAAATGATATTCCTTTAACTTTCACTTTTAATATGTTTTTTCATCTAAGATATTTTGACAATATCACTATCTAAATTGTGTTATTTTTTATGGATATTAAAACTTATTTTAGGTCTAACAGTTAAGAACATGCGTTTCCTTATAAGAGATCATGGGTTCAAATATCAAGGGGCAGGTACGAAGTAGGGTTCTACACCTATGTCGGTTTTAGTTAGCTAGTGTTTTTTCAAATTATTAATAAGTACAAACAAGTGAAATTAGAATCAAAGTTGCTTTAAGATTTAAAATCTTTAAAACTTAACACAAAAGAAGGATAGTTTGCAACAAAATTTGTAAAAGGGTCTCCAATAACTATTAACATTTTTCAATAACAATTAACAAATAACAAAAATATAATTATGACACATACACATGGTTTATAACTATGGTACTTCATTTATGGAGATTCGATGAGCTTGTGTTAGATTAGCTTTATGAAATTTAACTAAGTTAAATCCTTAAAATTAATGACTTCAAAAAATATTTTAGAAGCATAAACTATAACTCACATAGCTAAAAATATACATTAGATTGTCAAAATTAACAAATACAGAATTTAAAAAATCTACAAATTAACTAGTAAATATAAAAAATGAGAGAATATCATGTTGAAATTTAACGTCCTACCTTGCATGTCAATTTTTTTTTATATGACGTTTTAATTTTAACAGTTCCTTTCATTTGTTGTTTAAATATTAATTTCACTCGTTATAATAATAGTTGTTTTTTTAAAGTAACATTTATAATAACAATATGAAATATTGAATTCTGATACTTGGTCTCATATAATACAAAATTAAAAAGTTTGGAAAAATATAATTAAAAAAACATTAAAAAACATAATGATTAAAACAAGCACACATATAATGACAAAAAAAGGTTTATATTGGAAACTTTAAATATGTTTTTTCACAAGAAACACAATGGGCCATTACCAAGAGCCACCAAATACCATGGGCCCAAAAAATCATCACTGAGTCAAGTTTACCTAACAAAATGGAAGACAACTAGAGCATGAAAAAAATCAAAATTTCCACACCCACCCACCCCCCCGCCCCACACACGTATATATATCTTGGTGGGATACCTCGAGTGGTTGAGAGCCATAAGTTGTGAGCATAAGGTTTTTCAGGGTCAATTTGACGAGCGGATATACATTGCTTTATAAGGACCTCACTTGATGTCCCCATTGGGTTAGATCCCTAATTAGAGTGAAGGGGTGCTTGTGATAAATATATTACTGATATGTAAAAATAAATATATACTTCAGGGTGATTCCATGAAGGTGGGTAACACTTGTTGGCCAAATTTGGTGATGAAAACCTAATTTTTTACTTGTGTGCTAGATAGAAGCCCTTGAAACGCATATATGCCATGTGAATTTTGGCTTGTAGTAAAACAAAAATTGTAGAATATTATGTTGGCTTCCCAATGATACTTTTTTAAAAATATTCTGATGTCATTTAATGTGTGAAATTTTGCATTTAATGAACTGTGTGACCTTTAAAATTTGAAGAAGTTAATAAGTGGCTCATGTCCATCCCCAATAATTTAATCTTACATTAATAATTTCAAAAATATATATACGAGCATGATCTACACAAAATGTATTGTGGTATGCATATTTTTTTGTTATTTATTTCGCAATATACAATTATTTATTGTTTTTCGAAAGTGACCACATCTGATTTCAACATCATTTTATACACATGTGTGTCCATCCCAGTTTTTTTTTCATTGTTTTCAAAAATAGAAAAACAAAGATACCCTTTTGAAGAGGACGCGTCGATGTGTGGGCTGTGAATTTTTAATAAATTTTTAGATGTGTATTTTTTACCCTGTGGATTTTTCTTTGAGTTGCTTCAAAGTTGTTGTCAGGTTTTCTAAGTGTAAGTTTTAGAACTAATTAAAAAACACCCATATGAATGCAAAAATGCATGCATGATACCTCAATGGATAGAGGATTCTGTGATGAATATATTGGTATGAACTCCACTCAGTTGTGTGCCATGAATGACAAGGTTTACACCCTTAGAAGACACAGAGAAACATTGATTTTCCTATAAGAGGGATAATTCTCTATTTTTCAGGCCCTTGATCAAGGTCTAGAGCTAGATCGAGGTATTTAAATGCCTCGATTGAGGTTTTAACAGAATCTCGATTGAGGAACCCTCGATCGAGGTAATTCTGAAACCCTCGATCGAGGTCCTGGTTTTGTTAAAAATAATACAAAAATGCCCAGGAATGAACTTAGGCACTGATGGAATTAATGTCATTCCAAATACCCTCCTAACCTCGTTTCCCACCCGAATTCTTAAAGAAATTCTACATAAAACATAAAACATAAAACATAAACATGTTACTATTTTATCCTTCACAATTGACTAACCTATTTGAAACAATGTTTGTGTTCTAATGCAAATTTAGCATTGTGTATTGTGTTTAGATATTGTTATAGGTATGAATTTGGATTGTTGATCTTGATCACAATTGGAAGCAAGAAGCGTCGAAGTAAAATATCTTCTAGGAATCAAAGCAACACCGAAGAAATAAGAGAGAAAGATAGAGAAAGAAAGAGGAAAAGAAGAGCAATCTTGAGAGGAGAAGAAGTTGCAAATCAACCTATGATGGGAGAATCAAATGCCATTGCTAACAATATTGGTATAATTTAAAAGTTATACAATTTCATATTCATATATAATTTCATTTTCCTAATGATCTAGTTCATATAATTTCATATTCATATAATCATATAATTTCATATTGCATAATATATTCAATTTCATAGTGTTCTAGTTCATATATATGTGTGTGTGTGTGTGTGTTAAATTGCTTAGAATGTAAATATAATTTTGTAATTAATTCATAAACTTATATACATTGTATTTGCATGTATGAATTCATATATATGTATTCATAATTGTATGTAAATTGTATAATTTCATATTCACATATTCATATAATTTCATATTGCATATTCATATATTCAATTTCATAATATGTGTGTGTGTGTGTGTGTGTGTGTTAAATTGTTTAGAATTTAATTATAATTTTGTAATTAATTCATAAACTTATATACATTGTATGTGCATGTATGAATTCATATACATGTATTCATAATTGTATGTAAATTGTATACTTTCATATAATTTCATAAATTGCATATTCATATATTCAATTTCATAGTGTTCTAGTTCATAATTTATATATATACATGTTAAATTGTTTATAATTTAATTGTAATTTTGTAATTAATTCATAAAATTATATAGATTGTATGTGCATGTATATATACAATCTTCTAAAACCACTTATGTACATGTGAAATAATGGTATGTGTTGAGAAAGAATTGAAAAAAAATGTTTAACGACTACACTAAATTACATATATACAACTTGTAAGTGTATTATAGTATGAGTAGTTCTAGTTGTCCAATGAAAATAGAGAATGGTTGATGAATGAATATATATAATTATATAGTACATAATATTCTAGCATAATATCTAGTTCTAAATGAATATGCATATATATCCATTAGCCTCACATAACCTCACATATAAATTAATTTTATAATTTGATGATATAGCCTCACACGTAAATGAATTATAATTTGAGAATATAGACTCACATATATATGTTTTTTATGTTAAAAATTACAAAGATTTTTCTCAATGGGAGTTGATTGCACCATCATAGGTTGACTTGCATCTTCTCCTCTTAACATTGCACTTATTTTCTTCATCTTTTATATAGCCTTATCTCTCCTTTCACCGATCTTAATATGATTTTAATTTCATATTCATATACATGAACATTTTCATAGTGTTCAAATTACAATTTTACATTACATTACAATTACAATTAATTTCACATTACAATCATGTACAAATGACTAGGAATCATATAGCTTTAAGCATTGATGACAATCATGATCTCAAAGAAAATCAACAATTACAATTACAATCACATTAACATGCAAAAGCACCAACATTACGTCAATGGGACAGTAAGGTAGAGTAACCTATTTTACTTAATAACATCCGGTTTGGGACATAACTCTCATTTGCAACAACTGTGGGAAGTACTTGGGCTTTTCCCTAGAACTCATTATGATGAGTACCACAGGAACCCCGAAGTAGCTAGCCACTGAGAGGACCTGCCAAGCAAAAAGGGAAACGACCCCTACTAGATTGACTAGATTCCCACCTGTGAGGAAAACGAAAGAGATGTCGTTTATGGCCAAGTGGTTAGCAGTTTTACCTACACCGTGAAGTGAGGGATACTGCTCCAATACTCAAGCTTGAGATAGTCTTGGTGGATGAGTTAATACCTTTGAACCATTAGGAAGCCAATTTAAACTGGGGTCCATATTCATCTCCAGTTACTAATTTACAACCATCATTGTGCCACCACGTTCTTCCTCTCACCTTAGGGGGTGATCCCCTCATTTTGCTTCCTTGGACCATCACCGTTGAATCCCTCATCGACAACACTCCTCGACTTAAGAGGGACACACGACCTATGAATCTGATTCAGATTCCTAACAAACAATGACAATATGATAACTAAAATAAAATGTTATTCAAGCTTGTATTTATTTGTTAATTTGTTAACAAACAATGGCAATATGATAAAAATTAAAATAAAATGTTATTCAAGCTTGTATAATTTATTTGATAATTTTTTAACTAACAATGAAAAAATGATAAGTAAAATAAAATGTTATTCTTGACCTTGCATTTATTTCTATTTATCATTTGAGCTTGTATTTATTTTTGAGTTTGTATTTATTTATTGCTAGATCCTGGCTATCCATCACAGGAGCATGCACCCTCTATTTTCTCAAGAGTAATTGGGAGCTTCAATGACATTGGAATGGCTGCTAATTCCTTAACAGGGTTGGATGATGTCACTCAAGAAGAGTTCAGGAACCCGACCCCTGATCAGACAATAAGAGAGCATGCCATGAATGTGGTGATTTGGAATTGTTCCATAGGAAGTTTCCTATCAATCCAACACACCCTAGATTTCCAGATATCACATTTAAGTGGAAGAGATATGAGTATGTCTCCATGAATCCATCATCTTCTTCACATGTTCCATATAAGAGGATCAACTTGCTCGAGGAGGATATTCCTATTTCAGAATTCATGGACAAGTTTCAAAGTCATATTTACAAATACATTAAACACTCCCATGGGTCTAAGTGGCAAGATTTAGAATTTAAGCATTCTCGTGAGGTTTTTGAGCCAGGCACAATCCTATCAGTGGTAGACTTTGCTAAGAATTACACATTTGATCCTCAGAGAGAGATACAAAGTGAGTATTGTCACTCTGACCAGGTGTCTATCTCTGTACATGTATTGTATAGACATGCTCATGCGAGCATTGATGGTAGGGATAACACTCCTCAGTCACGCGATGTGATTAAGGAATACCATTTTTATGTTAGTGATGATCGTGAGCATGACACGTTGTTTGTTCAACACTGCTTTGGGTTGATTTATGATTCATTCAAAAAGAATGGGGTGTCATTTAGAGAACACCATATTTGGTCAGATGGGGTGCAGGGTAGTTCAAATTGGCATTCTCCCATTATTAGTTGAGTCATATTCATAAAGAGACATGTATTCGACACACCTGGAGATTTTTTGAAATAGGGAATGGAAAGGGTGAACATGATGGTGAAGGAGCATGCATGAAACGAGTACTTCGTAGGTACCAAATGAGTCATAGTGCATCTCAACTCAAGTGATCAATAGAAGTAGTTGATTGGTGCACACAAAATTTGGGTCTCCAAGGTCATGAACAAGAAAGGCCGGTGCCCAGGTAGGAACAACAACTTAATTGGAATTTAATAAATATGTTTGTATTATATATATATATGATGTTTTTTATTCGATGCATGTTTTTTTGGGATGTTTCCCTTGGCGATTTCAATAGATCCATGCCATGGTATTGTGCGACCATACTTGGTACGAGAGAACTACATTCAATTCGTAGTAAAGTCATGGGCAACATATTTTCCATTGAAACGAATAAGTATTCATGTTTCTGTGAGTTCTACATTGACGCCAATGGAATGGGGGTTGATCATTGTGTGAACGATGCATATGTAAAATAATGGAAATATGTCCCTCTTAATCCAAAGGGGCCACATCCAATTCTGACATGGTAAGAGATGCACACTGACGAGGCAGTGGTTTCACTATATCATGATCGAGTTTCAAATTTGGTTAAGCAAGGTACATGATAGTTGATTGAATTTTTAAACCTCCAGTCTTGTACACATGCATATATATATATATAAGATTTGTTTAATATTTGAAAATCTTGATGCAAATGATGTATTTGTTGTAATTGCACCACAAGGAAATGACGAGCATGTGGCATACTTTTTGATGCGATGTACACAAAACAAAGCATGTTGGTGCAACCCTATGTCAATGGAGAGTTCATGTACCAAGTTGGTGACCTAGTTGTGATGTGCCACTTTTTTGAAAAAGTGAGAAGACAAGGTGACTATATTATTTACAAAGATTTCATGCTTGATATATATCTTGTCAGTATAGTCATTTGGTGGTGGCAGCTCAGATACATCTCATTGAAATCAAGGTGAAGAGGGGTGAACCATAGAGATGGAAGATGTCAGTAGTTAATCATGATCGTATTATGGAGACGTGCATTCCTATAACCCATTGGTCGAATGAATGAAAGTTATATGCCACTTTTGATACATTGACATAGTTGACATGATTTTGAAATGTAGCAAACCAAAATTTCTTCTGAAATATGAAATCAAAATTTTACATTGTAGTTGTAATTTGCACCTAGTAGATCTTACACTATAAAGTTGTAAATTTTGTAACATTATAATTGTAATTTATGTTAAAAATCATAAGTTTCGTTCGATTGACAATTTTGCAAACATGTAAACTTGTAAACTTTGTAAACATTGTAAATTTTGTAGACTTGTAATTTATTAAATTGGAAAATTGTACAATTTCGTAAGATTGAAAAAATTAATGATTGTTAAATAACATTAAGATTGTAAAACATAAATAACTTTAAACTATAACTGCAAATAATTAAAACATTTAACAGGCCGTAATGGTCAAAAAAAATTCCATATATATATATATATATATCGATAATCATAAAGTTCAAAATAATAACGTCCACAAATAATAGTCTACAAATAACTCCTACGCCATTGATCGAGAGATTGACCATCATGGACACTACCACCAGCTGCATTATGCCCCTAGCCTTGCTCATCCACATTACAAACAAAATTACCCAGGTTTGAGAACTACATAAGTTAAAACCATGAACTCTGCAAGTCAGTTACATACCACATATTTAAATTACATGTAGAATGTGACAAAAAATTAAATATATATATATGAAACACAGATCTATGAACTCACCTCGCTCGAGTTGAGTGTCAGGTTTGGGAGGATGGGTATCTGCCGAGACGAGCCTTCATCAGGACCCAACTGATGAGCGGTATCCCACTCATCCATAAACATCATGACGGCTTCAACACCCTCATCTGCAGCTACCTATGTCTGCGTCTGTTTCCATGACATGAAAATAGTTATATTAATGAATTACAATTTGAACTTGAGAATTACAATTTGAACATGTAAATTATAATCTGAACAAAATATGCAAACAATTCGAACATAAATAACTAGTACCTTGTCAATTGGCGTGTCATGAGTAGGACTTGAGCAAGGCTTTGTAGAATCATGTACAATGCCCTTGCCTATATCCTGTACAATATGAACAAGATAAATGACAAAAGTCAGAACAAACTAAAATATTATGTGTTCAACAATTGACTCATTTAGAAATTCAAATTTAGGATGACAGTTAACACATACCTCATCGACGTGGGTAGACAGAACTGTAGTGGGACCTTGAACAGATGCATCACTGTCAAACAGGATCTCCATGAAACCGAGATCCTGCATGGAGGTCTAACACAAAGCAAAGGATTAGTTAAAAAAATGATTCATTTGAGGATACATTACAATCATGACAATCAAATGATGACAATAAATATATACCTGTCCCATCGGTCGAGGCTTGCATGTATTATGCAGTCCAAAATATGCATCACAGGCCATGATAGCATACTACAACACTGTGTCGTGATTAAGAATGTTGAGAACACTGTTTCGTGACCAATAATGTTGAGAACATCATTGGACACCCACTGTAACTCAGGATTTGCAAGTGCAGTGGGTGCTCTGCATCTCTCTGCCTGCATAGCCATCATGGTACCACGCATTTCCATGCGTGTCACCTCTTCCAATGCACTGCACTCCTCAGTCGCTAGCTGAGATGAATCAGCTATATCATCTGTCCTAAGCATGGTCCTGCCAGGGCGACATACCAAAGGCTCCGGCTCTGGCTAAGATCTAGGGTCTCTCCTAGCCCTAGGACATGCATGACTATGTCCTCCACTAGCACTATAGAAGCTCGAGGGTGTACTGGTGTAATATGGGTGCATCTCCATGACAAAATCTTCATATATATGTTTTTCAAAGTATATTGGGACCTGGTCATGGTGGGGAAACATTCCCCACTCTCTAATGAACCTGTCATATACATAAGGAGCTGCAGCCTCTAGCTTAACTCCTTGAGTCTAAGCGATTGACCAGGGGTGGGGTCAAGAGGGATATCAAATAATGCTCCCTTCACATCATGTCCAGCTATTTCATCTCTCACTGCAACCCAGTTATTAGGAACCATCATTGTGGCCCTTATTCTCTGACATGTAGAGGCCCAAAGAGAACTCAATGGTTCAATGGACCTGTAGACCTTCAGTATATTGTCTACTACCTCTAACATCATCCACATTGAACATGATGTAGGAGAGTGTTATGGAATGGAGCAGACGTTAACCCGTAAACACTCATGCTGACTGGTAATGTATTGCAACGTGATACGTGTGATATCATCCTCCTAAGGTGCTTCCCTGGGAGGTTCTAGGCCATGTTGTGCATTAACACCTAAAAATTAGATGAAAACAAAAATGTCAGTCAAAATACATACATCAACTGTAGGTGAATTTGAAATCAATATAAATTAAAGGTACTGATAACTGAAAGAAATATATATATATATATATATATATATATATATATATATATATGCATTTAATGTACCTCTCTCATGGGTAATCTCCCCACTGACACCAATAGTATCCTCATCGTTGCTCACATGCACAGAACGACTGTCGCTTATCTCCCCAGCAGGAGCTTGTGTTGGTGTAGAACGCCTAGGAGAACCTGTGAAAATAGAGACATATGTAAGTTGATGATTAAATATACACATGTGAAACAATTTAATTTGATGTAACTAACAACAAAGAGTACATTATGCGCAATTGTATACTTACGAGTCCTATACCGACCTCTGGGCGAGGAATGGCTGCAGATTCGCCAGTGCTTTGCCCTCGGTGATCCGAAGGACCCCGTTGTAGAGATGCATCTGCATGAAATAAGGCATAATAAATGAATTCAACATACAATATAAGATAAATGATAAATATGTCAATATTAAAGATGTATATTTGAGATGATTAATATATCATCACATGGTGTACATTAATAATGGGAAAAGGATCATGAGTGTGAGCACAATCAATAAGGAAATGGCACATGCAAAGGTTTTTTTCACACATAGTTGAGCTTGATCATTTATGTCATGTGTGTGAATGCACAAGTGTTCTTGGGACTCATGGTTTTCACTTAGTTCGAAGCTCTAACTTTTCATCCCAATCCAGTAACAGTCTCTAACTTTTGAACACAAAACAATTTGATAGGCTTGAAAAGGTGAGGGAACGTAACAAATCGATTTAAAAAATAGTATTAAAGAATAATGGAGAGATGGTCATTTCATTTGACTCATCTGCCACTAGTTGATGACATTCATTTTCTTTGCTATTGATAAGGAATTACCAATATCAAAGTTATTATTGATATATATTATTTATAGCTACGAGCATGATGATTAATGTCGAAAAATAAAATATTATGTTCTTGGCATTGGTCCCATCACTTAGAGTTCTCGATGATCATAATTCCAAGGAAATTTCTAAACTAAAAACTTTGACTATGAGGGAACCATTTCCAACAAGAAATTTGAGTAATAAAGGAACCATTACTTATAGGAATTGTGACCAACATTTTGATGAAGTAACTATGACTGGAAAGAACTCTGATTGGCATGAACTTTTCCCGATAGGAACTCTAATTGGTAGGAACCTTGATTTATAGAAACTTTAACAAAGGTAGTGTTTCTTATCGACCATAGTTAAGGAATCCAAGTTTCTATTGGTCATAGTATGGATTACTAAACCAATGATCAATAAATTTTTGAAACTATTAATTTTGACAATTACAAAAAATAATGCTAGTATATATAACAATTACATGTTGGTCATCATTCTAGGGAAAATTCCTAACAAGGAAATTTAAATATGGACCTATTATTAATAGCGACTCTAGAAATATGGTTAGTAGGGACTTTGATGTAGGGACCATTGATGCAAGAAAGTCCAGATTCAATGGAACTTTGGCTAGGATTATATGAATTATATGATTGATAGGAAATATTCTTAACAAACAAACTCTAACCACTAGGAACTTTGAATGACAAGAAATCGATGAAGGAACTATTACCGATATGAATGTTGTCTAGAGTTCATGTTGGCCAGAGTTTTAAGGAACTTTCATAACTAGGATATTTGATTGACGGGAACATTGAAAGAACAAACTATAACCAAGGAATTGTGATATTAAGAATTTTGAATAGGGAAAAATGATCAATGGAAGCTATGAACTATATGGTCATCAATAACTTTGACCAATGAGAACTATGATTGATAGAAAATCTAACTAAAAAATGAACACTTATTGATTGGAACTTTGACCAACATGAATATGAAGGAACTATTACCAAGAAATTTGTCTAGGTACAACTATGATTGCTAAAGACTCTAACATACCATAAATTAGAATTCCAGTTTTCCATAATTTAATGTATAAATTTATATATTTTAATAGTAATATATTTTACTAATATTTTAAAATATTCTAAATTTATAATTTATAATTTTCAAAATGTTGAATATAAATCTATATTTTGTTTCTAAAAAATATCAAAAATATAATTTTATCTTAAATTATGGATTTCTATTAATTTTTTAATTTGATATTCTTAAAAAAAATTAAATCATGAATTTCTATTAATTTTTTAATCTGACTTTTTTTCAAATTTACACACTTATTTATTAATATTTTTTTCCTTAAAACAACAAAAACAAAAAAAATAAAATCCACATTTTCATCATACTTTTGTTTGAGCTTCAAAAGGAAACTAAACTATATGAATACACTTTTCAATAAACTAAAATCAAAATATGACAACTAATAAACATACCTATCATATTTTATTATGAAAAAAAATTATAAAAAATATAAATATGAATTAATATAATATTTTAATTATAATTATATTTTATTTTAATTAAATAGTTAATATATAT
>LPNX010474480.1:435086-511100 GCA_001517045.1 Pseudotsuga menziesii
GTCTAGGATTTGGATTTTTTCCAATCCTTTGTGTATTCTCAGAGGATTGAAAAAAATTGAGCAGCATTTCTGCTTGCCTGGCACACATTTCAAAATTAAACCGGCAGCATAAACGCTGCCGGTTGATAGAAATATTTATACAAACTATAAATTTTAAATTTAAATTTAACAAATTTGAATTTTTTCAATCCTCCGTGTATTCTCGGAGGATTGAAAAATTTTGGGCAGCATTTCTGCTTTCCAGACACACATTTAAAAATTAAACCAGCATCATAAACGCTATTGGTCGACAAAATATATGTAAAACAAAAAAATTAAATTTTAAATAAATAACAAATTTCAATTACAATTTTATAAAAAACCAACAACATTTCTGCTTGACGACACACATTGCAAACATATTAGACAAAAAAAACTAACCTAAAACATCTATAACAATGACTTTTTTCAATTTTAAAACTTAAAAAAAAAAGTAAAATTCCATTAAAATTTCAAAAGCAAGGTTTGAGTGTTACCTCTTTGCTCCGACATCGTGGTGGAAGGTAGGGGTGGGCATGGCTTACGTAATAGCTCGGTCGATAAATCTAGGGACGCAACAACTCAGTCAAGGTCTCTCCTAGCTTGATCTAGGGCCTTCTGTGAAAAAAAATCTTAAAATGGTCGCAACTGCCCATGGCCTTTTTTATAATTATTTTAAATAGGAACCTCGATCAAGGTCAAAAGATTGATCGAGGTCATAAGCTCGATCGAGGCCGTAAACTCAATCGAGGTCCAGAGCTCAATCGAGGGTTAAATAAACCCTCGATCGAGCTAGCGGTAAACCCTCGATCAAGATAGCAATACCTCGATCGAGGGTTTACCGCCAGCTTGGTCGAGGGTTAAATAAATCTTCGATCGAACGCTTGTTAAACCCTCGATCGATGTATCAAGATCTCGATCGAGGGTGCGTTTTTTGTTTTCTACCGAAATTGCCTTGCCAAAAATTGTAACCCACCTCCATGGATGCACCCTTCAATATGGCGGATGAATTTAAAATTCACACTTCATTTAACACTTAAGAATATAATACAAGTTTCATTTATGGTTCTTTTTCCCCAAAAAAAAATATAATTGTTTACCATATAATTTTCTATTTATTAAAATGGTTCCATTGTATTTAAATTTTGAAATGATTTATTTATAAAATGATATATTATTTAATGACATTTTGTTAATATAATAATTTAATGGATTTTTAAAATATGAAAATATAATATTAGTATTATCACATGGTGATAATATTTTCAAGTATATATATATATAGGATAAAAAAAGACAAAAGTTATAGAGATATGACACTTTTGCCACAAAATTGTAACAAAAAACAATTCACACTAGATCACCAATATCAAATAGTGGCTTATGACCAAATGAAAACACTAACAAGCAAGGGCATAAAAAATTTGCAATATCTTTATTGAGCAACATATTATCATTCATATCATTTGATGTTGTTTCATCAAAAGAATTAAACTTAACTACAAGGCTAATGTTTAAGGAACAAGGCTCAATGTTGACTTCCAACCATATGTAAATAATGACAAATGAGACCCTCTCCAATTAGTAATATCTTTATTTACCATCTTATTATTCATATCATTTGATAATACAAAAGGCATACAAAGTTGTAGACATCTCTTTTGTATTTGCATTATTCATTGTGTATGCAATTTTTCCATTGTATTAAACGATTTGTTTTTTAACCTTAGAACTTAACTTATCACAACCACACTTTATTTTTGAAATATTTATACTATGATATATTGGATTGAATTGAAATTAAATTAACTTAATATTGTGTCAGTGTTTTAAGTTTTCAATATTGTTGATATGATATCTATAATAATAATTTAATTATTAAATTATAATCTAACTAAATATTGAATGCCCATAACTAAACTATGAATTGGTGTATGGATTTTTTTATGATATAACTAGCCATCATCAACACAACTTTATAAAAACTATAAAAATAAGCATAATAATTATAAATATTTATTAAAATTTAATTATTCATCTTCAATAGATTAGTGGAGCGGAATATGTGCACACCCTTTAAGTGAGTAAAGCATTTAAATTTGAAATATTTCACTTGGATTATTTCATTTTCTATGACTGTTCACTTAAACTCTGTGAAGTTCCTCTCAACTAGGGGATGTGGTTTGTGGGGTAACATAGAAATGCTTCCCCTTTCCTTATGATCAAGCTATGGTTTAAGCGTTGGTGTTTCCATCGGACCATGTTGTCAAACACTTGTTATTGTTATTGTTGGGTATCTCACATGAAAATAAACATTAGGAAAAACCCTAATCCCCAATAGAGTAAAAAGTGGCGTTGTTGGGTTAGCATGGCCTACTAATACTGCTCCATAATGTCCAAGGATTAACACAACCTATCACCGTCATCCATGGTCATTGAAGCATGCTTGCCCGTTAAGACTAGTTAAATATCGACTAATCAAAGAGCAACAACTATTATTATTATCATAACCTTGAGTGTACATAGAAAATGTTAAGGGAAATGGAAATAGAATAAGGCCATGGTGATTAGAAACAACTTCCACATGTTGGAATTGATAAGAAGTGAATTAGAAATGACCATGATTGGTTAGTCAACTCTTACAGGGCCATTGAATACCCATCCATATAGGTAAATCCCTTGATATATGGTTAAACTTAAGGGTAAAACACTATTAATCAATGTTTAAGTCAACAAATGACTAGTGAAAATAAGGTGAATAGCAAGAACATTAACACATTTAACACTTTTATTTAATATACACAATTAAAATTGTTCTTCTATACATAATGCATACATAATGCATGTTGGTTATTATAAAAAATATATTTAAGCTAGCACTTTTAAATATAAAAATAAAAATATAATTTTTTTTATAATAATTTTTTTTCTCATTATACAAATTAATTAAAATTTAATTTAATATTATTTTAATTTAAGTTTTTTAATATTCTCTATAAATTATTTTATATAAATTTAAAACATATAATTATTATATTTAAATATAAATCATTTATAAAATTAATTTTATTCTAATAATTTATAATTTTACAATTTATTTAATAATTTATAATTTTACAATTTATTTAAATATTTTTTAATTTAAATTTATATTAATTTAAATTTTTTATTTTTAAATTAAATATTAAAAATAAAATCCAATGGCTAAAAAATAATTTTCATTAAAATAAAAAATCTCTCTCAAAACGTTTCCATTGAAAATTAAAAAAATACTAATTTATAAGTTTTTCATTACAAATGACACAATTAGTTAAATATTACATGCAAAATTAAAATAACAAATTAAAAAAAAATAAAATTTTATTAAAAGAATTTCTATTAGAAACAGTACAATTAAATAACACAATTGTTAATAATTCATGAGTGTTGGGTCGATAATTGTCTAACAATTAATTAGAATATTAAAACAAAAGCAATAACAAGATGAATGCTATTAATCAATGATTAATGTTTAAGTCAACTAATGACTAGCGAAAATAAGATGAATAGCAAGAACAGTAACACATTTAACACTTTTATTTAATATATACAATTAAAAATGTTCTTCTATACAAGATGCATGTGGGTTATTATTAAAAATATATTTAAGCTAGCACTTTTAAATACAAGATGCATATAAATATAAAAATAAAAATATAATTATTTTGTATAATAATTTTTTTCTCCTTATACAAATTAATTAAAATTAAATTTAATATTATTTTAATGTAAGTCTTTTAATATTCTCTATAAAAAATTTTATATAAATTTAAAACATATAATTATTATATTTAAATATAAACAATTTATAAAATTAATTTTATTTTAATAATTTATAATTTTACGATTTATTTAAACATTTTTTCATTTAAATTTATATTAATTTAATTTTCTATTTTAAATTAAATATTAAAAATAAAATCCAATGGCTAAAAAGTAATAAATTTTCATTAAAATAAAAAAATCGCTATCAAAAAATTTCTATTGAAAATTAAAAAAATACTAATTTATAACTTTTTCATTAGAATGACACAATTAGTTAAATATTACATTAAAATTAAAATATTAAATTAAAAAAATAAAATCTTATTAAAAGAATTTTTATTAAAAATAATACAATTAAATAACACAATTGTTAATAATTCATGAGTGTTGGTTCGATAATTGTCTAACAATTAATTAGAATATTAAAACAAAAGCAATAATAAGATGAATAATAAATAAAACACATACAACCACTCTAAGATTGCACAACCATAGCCAACACTCTCTCACTCACTGTAATTATAAATGTGAATGTTTTAAAGTTATTGCGTTCATTGGCTAGGTAGTACAATGATGAATTCTCGGCATGTACAAACAATATAGACACACTCATTTGTTTGTTATAGCTAGACCATGGATGGTAGCCTTTTGCTTCACGGATTTCTAGGAGTCATTCACATAGACTAGAAATCTTGAGGTTGACACAAACAAAATCTAGGACAATCAAGATTTAATTAAATAGTTTTCTAAAAATTATATTTAATATAAAAAATTTACAACTAGAAATAACATTTTTTTTATCCAATATATTATTATATTTAATAAGATTATCCAATATACATATCCTGCTCATCTATCGAAACATACTGTAAACGAATAGCCCCTCTTTGAACATAATCCTTGATGAAGTGATATCTAATCTCAATGTGCTTCAACCTGTCATGAAATACCAAATTCTCAAAGAGCTCAATGCAACTCTAATTATCACATTGTATAACTATGGGACTCAGATCCATATCAAACAAATCCACCATTAACTTGCAAAGCCACAAGGCCTCACAACTGGCCTGACTGGATGCCATATACTTAGACTCAACATAACTCAATGCCATGGACTTTTTCTTCCTGCTGAACCAACTGCCGAAACCAAGCTGAAGCAATAACCGGAAGTGCTCTTCCATTCCAAAACACTACCTGCCTAATCTGAATCTGTATATCCAACCAATCCCACTCCACCAGATCTCCTATAATCCAATCCATAGTCAAATTGTACCTGCAAGATACCTCAAGATGTGTTTTGCTGCAATCCAATGCACTCTCCTGGGCTCCACCATGAACTGACTGAGAGTGTTGACTGCAAAACTCATATCTGGTCTAGTGTTGACCAAATACATCAACGAACCAATCAACTGACGATATAGGGTAGGGTCCACCAACTCTCCCTCTGAAGCATGAATCTTCGCTCAGTTGGTGATCATGGGTGTCGACATAGGTCTGCAATCTATCATTTGAAATCTCTTCAGAACATCTGCAACATATTTTTCTTGCCCCAATAAAACATGTCCATCCTCCTGCAAACATTCATCCCCAAATAATAATGCATCAGTCCAATGTCTGTCATCTCGAACTCTGAAGCAAGAAATACGTAGATATAATAATTAAAAATAAATAAAACATTAATTTTCAATATCTTTTAATATTTATTTTAAAACTAAATTATTTTAGCCTAAAATTAAATTATTATCGCTGCTGCATATGTAATCAATAACTTGTTGACATTATATTAGTTAGTTTTGACTTAAATTATTTTTCACATTTATTAATGTTAAACTTTATAATTTATTTTTTTATATTTTCTTAAATTTCTTTATCTAATATATTATTGGTTTAATTCTTATTTTGCAATGATTACAATCAAATTGAAATGACAATTTAATTAATTAATTTAATTTTTATATTTTTTTAATTTATTTATCTAATATATTATTGGTTTAATTCTTATTTTGCAATCATTACAATACAATTGAAAATAACAATTTAATTAATTAATATACTAACACTATAAATTAAGATATAACACTTGTCCAATTTTCTTGAAAACAAATTTAGTTTATTATTATTAGATATTTACACAATATTACTTATCTTCTTTCTATATGGACAAAAAATATAATCTTACATCATAATAATTGTAGATTTTTTAAATTTATTTATCTAATATATTATTGGTTCAATTCTTATTTTGCAATCATTACAATCCAATTGAAAATGACAATTTAATTAATCAATTATTTTTTAAAATTTGTTTAAATTTATTTATATAATATATTATTGGTTCAATTCTTATTTTACAATCATTACAATATAATTGAAAATGACAATTTAATTAATTAATGTACTAACACTATAAATTAACTTATAACATGTGTCCAATTTTCTTGAAAACAAATTTAGTTTATTATTATTATTATTATATATTTACACAATATTACTTGTCTTCTGTCTGTATGGATAATAAATATAATATTACATCATAATAACAAATAATTTTTAAGAGATTTACAACTAGTATGTTTAAATCTTACTAATACATAGTAAACATTATAAATCTTAAATACATATTAATACTTTGAAATAAAAATGTTCCGTTTTGAAATCTGCTTGAACTCGTTACAAAATTTCTTCATCCATAGTCATATGTACGGACAACCGAATTGATAGTTTTTTTATGAGTAGCCAAAGACACTCAACACTAATGAAACTCAAACCAATTGATAGAGCATGCCATTTTCAACTTCTATCTTTTTTTAGTTGAATTCCTTGGTAGGTCAAATCTGTAATATTTATGCATACTTGATTTTTTGAGCTTCAATTTAGTTAACAACTCTATTGTTCAACTAAGATATGGCTACTTGATTATTAGGTTGGAGTCTCTCATTCCTTCTCAATGCATGTTGCATGTTCATTGACACAAGTTTCTCATATTTTCCATTGTTTGACAATTTAATTAAACAGACATGGCGAGAGCCATGATCCTTGAAAGATGGATCACATATTTGAAAAAAACTACCTAGGAACGCTGACACCACCACAACCAAGCACATTCCTAGATGAAAGTGTTTAAACAAAGACCTTGATTTCCCACCTATGTTTACATGGATCCTATTATACCATGTATTCATGAGCCTGCTCTACCATAATGCAAGTCGTTAATGTCAGTGCATGAGGTCTCTGGTGAGTAAATACATATCACATCGACATGTAATAATGTCACAACTTGTCTTGGATTTAAACCTTCATAGCTTAACTAAGTTTTCCTCTTATTTATGACTCAAAGCTAAAGGACTATGGAATATGTGACAAAGAAATAATCCCATCTTTTGCTCTTATTGTTATAACAATTAAAAGAATAGCCTTGTTCACGTGAAAGTATTATATCAAGTCAAATATTTTTGTTTCTCATTGATTTCTAAAATGATCTTGACTAGAAATTGTCTCGATGCTGTTACATTGTTTTCCCACCCACATCAAAATTGATCACTTGAGGGACCTGTCGCCACCCAGACCCCAATTGACAGCATAGTGCCTAATAACATACGAACTACATCTATCTAGACTGAATAACACTAGAAATACATTAACAGAAGAGAAAACCAGGAAAAAGCACAGACTGGGAAGAGATATCATATCCGACCAGAGGGGAGGGAGCTCCAGTGAGGGATTGCTGCTGAGGGGCTCCCGACAGCTGGTTGCTGCAAGCCAGACATAAGCGCCGATATAGAATTCATGGGGCCAGCCATGTTCCGAACTTCCACCGGTCCTCCTTCATCCGCCATACCACTTCGGATGGTCCGCTCCCGAGGTCTAGCTATCTCCAAGGCCCGGCGATCCACAGGGTGAAACGGAAAGACAAAACGAGCAGTGAGGATGTCGAGCTTTTGGTGCATTGTGTGGCATTTTGAGTTATGCTCCTTCTAGAAGGGCATGGGTTCTGAATCGTTGTCTCTCTTGGCCTCCTGCATCGCTGCAGAATGCCCAGCCAAACGGACTATGACCCAATACATCATGAGCATACGATCATAAGCTGAAGCGCGGGGAGCAGTGTTTCCAAGGTCCAAGACCCATTCTGCTACTTCCGCTTGACGATTCTCCCAGGGCATGGCTTTCACCTCCGCCCAAAGTCCCTCCACCACCCTTTCAACCTCGAGCCTGGTACTGAGCGAGACATGTTCCTTGTAGAGGTCTGCCTCCTCCTGACCCTGGAGCTAAGCGCAGATTGCTTGACGCGTCTGGCGCTTGACAGGTTTCCCCTTAACCAAAGATAAGCCAAATGCCTCCCCAAAGCCAGCCTCCCCTCTGAACTGCCACTTAGGTGCCATTGGGAAAGACTGCAAGGACAGGACAGGCACCGGGGGGAGAAGATGGAGCACCCTAACAAGACCAAGCACTAACACATGGCACAAGACAAAAGACAGATACGCAATCCTTCTCTTTCTGGAGCCTAACTCATCATAGCAATGATCAAAATCACCGAAATAAAATAGATGAACACTCGTGGGAGCATTCCCATCCTTGACCATAGCCTACGTCATTCCCATCATGAGATCGAGAGCCCTCATCCTGTGGAGATAATGGACCTTGTCCGGGCGATGGTCCTCTCGCTCAGTGCTAAGCATGGTAGAGCCGACGGTGAGAAATGAAATAATGGAGCAGTACCAGCTCTAGAGCCGACGGGCATTAACGCCAATGGTCCCATTCCACATTAGCTTGGCCGCATGTAGGCATGCTTGCGCCATCTTACTCCATATGTCCTCCCTTCCATCTGATCGTCCATCTGTATTACCCCAAAGAGATCCCTAGTGGCTAGGTGGTTACATTGTTGGGCCCATTCCTCCTCTTCATTACCGTCTAGCCTATCACATTGGAAGCCAAACCTGCACTCCACGCCAACATTCACCAAACAGTCAGCAACCTTGTTGGCCTCCCTTCTGACGTGGTGAAAAGAGATGGTGAGGTGAGCATGGAGAAGGACACGCAGTCGCTCCAGTTTGTACTCTAGGCACCAACTAGGAGAGATCTTCTCCGATGTTTGTCCATTCAGTAATTGCTTGGCCAACATGATGAGAGTATTGGAATCACCTTTTATTATCGCCGAAAGGAACCCCCCACTGATCAGCACTTCTGAGCCTCGAATGAGGCCTTCCAACTTAGCCGAATTATTTGTATCCTGCCCTATAGCTCCCATGAACGCCTTCTTAATCCTGCCCTCATGATCACGGCAAAGGCCACCAAAACCAGTCGGACCTGGGTTGCCACGAGACATGCCATCAAAATTTAGTTTGAAAACACCGGGAGGAGGAGCCGACCAAATCGCTGGGCTAGAGGGGATGCACAATTTGTCTCAATAACGCAAAGCAACCAACAAAGGTCTATTTAGCCCCCAATTCTCTGCGATCTAGACTTCTTCCCTCGGGAAAATCTTATCCTGTTCGTGCCATTGCATGCACCTAATAGATGATATCAGGTTGTATTGCACCGTGTTCCAGACCACCTCCATATCTTTGCACTGGTCTCAGAAGATCCTAGCATTCCTCTCCTTCCAAGCACACCACATAGCCATGCCCGGGAAAGCATCCCAGATAGTTCTGATAATGGGGTTTTTGAAGGCTCTTGGGCACCATTCTCTTATGGTCTAGGAGGGTTGGCCCCGATTCTCGTCGCTCCGTCGAAACTTCATCGCTCCCTTGTCCCAAATTGCAGCTATCTAGCAAGTGACCCATCGTCTCCTCCGCTTGATAACATAGACAACACTGGGACGGTCCAATAATCCCCCGCTTTCGCAAGTTTTCACAAGTGAGGATCCTTCCTCTCACCACTAGCCAAATAAAGAGGGCCACTTTGGGCCATAAGTTGAAGGCCCAAATTTTTTTCCAGATGTCATCCTTCGCCACATTCCTTGAAATCCTAATACTATAGGCCTCCTTGACCCTGAAGGATCCTTTTGATGAATATCCCCATCGTAAGATATCAGGGCCTTCTTGAGCCTTGATAAAGCGTTTTTTCAATTCCTCCTAGAAGGCTTCCCAATCCTCCTCACTCATAAAATCAGGTTTCTTAGCGAAGTTCCACAGATGGTGATCCATTTGGAACCCCGACCTCCACAATTGGTTCACAAGAATCCTGCCCCTCTCGAACTCCTGTTGTTTGATGAGATCCCACCGAGGATCCCTACCAAGGATGGGGAACTGGTTCCATGAATCTTCCCAAAACTTCACCCTGCTACCATCCCTGATCTCCCATAAACTATGCTCTTTGATAATTGTTTTACCCGCCATGGATTTCAACCATATGGATGATCCACTAGGGGCTTCGTTGAAGCGAATCAGGAGATGTTTGGGTCTGCCCCTGGCATATTTTATGCTCCACAGTTTTTCCCATGGTTCCAATGAATGATTAATCCACCTCCACCAAACCTTGGCCCCGAGGATCTCTAACATTACTTCAGGATCCCTAAGGCCTAGTCCTCCCAGTTCCTTAGGTTTGCAAACATCCTCCCAACTTACCAAAGAGAATTTGGCCTTCTCCCCATGTCTCCCCCAGAGAAAATTGTGCTGAATACTCCGGATTTGCTTAAGGATAGCCTTTGGCACGGCTAAGATCAAAAAAAGGTAAGTTGGCATCGCTTGTAAGATGGACTTGACCAGGATCAGCCTACTGGGAAATTTAAGGGGGCAAAGCACCCAGCTTGATCGTCTCTGCTTTAATCTATCCAAAAGTTCCTGGCATGCTTATTTTTTTGGCCAGCCAATCCCCAAGGGAACACCAAAGTACTTAGATGGGAAAGCCCCTCTGGAGAAACCCAATATTCTTAGGATATTCCTTTGGGTGGCCAAGAGAGTGTTGACAAAGAAAACCTGAGATTTATTGGGATTGACTGCCAAGCCTGAGGCCTGAGAAAAAAGGTCCAGACTTTTTTTGAAGCTTCGAGCTTCTTGGAATGAAGGGTGCCCCATGAGCATAGTGGCATCCACAAATTGTTGGTGGTTCTAAGAGGGCGCCCCCTCATGCGCTTTCACTCCACGAATTTCCCCACTTTCAACCTGGGTTGCGATGAGGTGACTCAAGCCCTCAGCCATGAGGATGAAAAGAAAAGGGGACAGAGGGTCTCCTTGGTGAATTCCATGAGAAGGTTGAAAGGAGGAAGTCAGAGATCCATTAAGGAGGATATTAAAGAATGGCGAGGAAACTAGGCCCATGACCGACTCAACCCAATAGGGAGAAAAGCCGTAGGCTCCCAGCATCTTCTCCATGAATTCCCAGTTGAGCTTATCGTAAGATTTTGCAATATCTAGCTTAATCATCATCACAGGAGATCTTGAGATTTTGAGTGAGTGCAGCACTTCATGCACAAGAATAACCCCATCCAGGATTTTCCTACCTTCCACAAAACATGACTGTTCTGGGCTTATAAGCATCAGGAGGAGGGGTTTGAGCCTGTTAGAAATGACTTTGGAGATGATCTTGTATATGACATTGCATAGTGCTATCGGTCTGAATTTTTTGGGGGTATCCGCTCCCGCCTCTTTTGGGATGAGGTTGAGGAAAGTAGCATTGAAGGCTTTAAGGACCCCTTTCTTGGTTCTAGATTCCTCCACAATATCGATCACGTCCACCTTAACAAGACCCCAGAAGAAATGGAAGAAGTTGGACATGAAACCATCTGGTCCAGGATCCTTTCCCAGAGCCATTTGGTTGACTGCTTCCTCAACTTCTTGCATCCCAATGGGCTTATTCAGCATTTCATTGTTTTCTCCATTGACTAGCCTAGGAACTGACCTAGTTATTTGTTCAATGTCCCGGATTCTATCCCCCCCATCTTCCCTGAGAATCTCCGAGAAGTGTTGAGTGAGCTCAGCTTCTATATCCCTCCTAGTTTCCACTCTATTTCCTGCTCTAGTCTTAAGCCTCTGGATTCTAGAACTGTTCCTATTCTGGATCACCGAGTTATGAAAGAATTTAGTGTTTCTCTCACCCTCCTTCAACCATTTTACCCTCGTCTTCTGTTGCCAGTACAACGCCTCCTATTTTTCCCTAGCTTCCAACTGCCCCATAAGATCCTTTTCTTTTCTTTTCATGTCCTCATTCCAGCCATCTTCCATACCCTTTCTGTTGATGATATCCAGCTCCAGCAACATTTGTTTTTTGTCCTAAAAAATGTTTCCAAATTCCTCTATGTTCCACGTACGGATCTTAGCTTCCAGGGCCTTGAGTTTTTGTTGGAATCAAAACATTATGGTTCCTGGGGGGGACCAATTCCTGCCACCACTGACTTACCAGGGCCTTGAAGTCCTTGTGTTCCATCCAGAAACTTTCAAAATGAAATTGTTTTCCCCTAGGGGAGCAAGACCAATCCCAAGAGAGGCTGATGGGCCAGTGATCTGAGCCAGTCGCCGGGAGGACATCAGCCAAAATTCCCCCCATACTATGCATGACGTTTTCTGACACCAAAAAACGATCCAGGAGGGAGGCCACCAAGTGCTCCCCTCCACGCTTATTATTCCACATGAACCAGCCACACCGAGTTTCCACATCAACCAGCGAGCTCTGAGCAAGGAGTTCGCTGAAATATTCCTGGTATTTGTCTAGGGCTCTTCATCCACCTTTATTTTCCCCAAGATTTGCGATCAGGTTGAAATCGCCCCCTAGCACCCATGACCCCTGCTTCGCTTGCTCCTGGAGCCAATTGGAAATTGAGGAAATCCATAAATGATTGCTTCTCAAGGAAACAGTTGGGTCCATAGATGTTTCCAACTATTCCTTGGACTCCAAAATCAAAAAAGCAAAATTCTGCCATTAGGGAAAACTTATTGGCCCGCCAATTGGAGAATTCCACCGATCGTGGCTGCCAAAGGATAGCAATACCGCCCGATTGTCCTGTTGCATCTATGGCCATGACCTAACTTCTCTTCCAAATCTTGCCCTTAATCTTTGTGAGGCCCCCATAACTACACTTGGTTTCTTGGAGGAACAAAATATCTGGGGATTCCTACTTAATCTTACGATTTAGTGATTTCCACTTCCTAGGGTTACCACACCCACTTATATTCCATGAAATTAGCTTCATTGGCAAACCTTTTTAGCTTCAGGCAAGGCTTCCTGGATCGTAGGATACTGATCGAATTCGATCAAACGCACTCCAACCGCTGCTATACGTTGCTTCTTTGTCTTCCTCCCGTGACGCAGTTCCTCCTCTGGAGATTTCCTCTTACTGCCCTTCTGGGCGTCTAGGTCGATCCCTAAGATTTCCACTGCACTCGTTCGGATAATGGCTTCCTGGAGAAGTTCAAGTTGACGTCTCAAGACATACCCTTGTCCCTTATTTCTACATTATTCCTCTATGGCATCTAGGTCTAACTCGCCCAGATCCATGTCCTCCCCTTCGTCCTCCTCCGTTCCTTCCATCTGTTGGGTTTCCTCAATTATTGGGGATTTGGATGGGCCTTCCTGCTGGTCTTCAGTCATTAGCACAGCTTGAATCTCTTCTCCCTCTTCCAGGGACACTAACACTTCAAATGAGTTCCCTTGATTTTTCTCATTTGGCATTGATTCCAAGTGCGTCGAGGTTTTACCCCCCCCCCCTTCCGCGTCGTCTGTTCTTGACCTGGGTGAACCCTTCTTCTACAACAGCTTTGGGCGGCACAAGGGTAGCCAGATCAGGCCAGAGGCTATCTCTGGGGTTGTTTCTTCCCAAATGACCGTATTCATGACAGTGCCGGCATCTAAAGGGGAGTTGTTCCTAGTCAATAGGATGAATCCATTCCTCATCTTCCTAGTTTAAACTGATTGCTTCTGGTAGCTCTCTAGATAGATCCATGTAAACACAAATCCGGGAAAAGGCCATATACCTTTGGATCCTAGTTTGTTCTGCTATTTTTATGAATTCTCCTAGGTTGTCTCCAATGTCCCACAAGGTATCCAAGTCCCAGTATTTGCCTGGGAGGGAAAAGAGGTGAATCCAAACTGGGGCAACTGTCATGTCTTCCGTTTCTGGGTTAAAATGCTCCTTCCATGGCCGCAGGAATAGGGCAGCCGAGAAGAAGAAATATGGGCCACCCTCCATGATTCTATCCCTGTCTTCCTGGTTAAAGAATATAATGGTGAAGAAACCCTTGGAACCCAGCTGGAGATCGTAGTGGCCTTTAGGTTTCCACACCCCATTGATCCACTTGACCAGGTATTTTTCCTTTGGCCAAATCCCTACAAATTTCCCTATTAGGGCCTTTTCCTTCCAAGTCTCGATCTTGCCCCTGACTGCCTCAGATCTGATCTGAATCACGGGGATGGATGTCGTTCTTGGGAAACAACCACCACTACTCGCTTGCTTTCCTTTCCTGGACACAGGTTGAGACCCGCCCCTTTTGCCATCCTCTGCCAGCTCCTTCCTTCTCACACTAGGAGCCCCATCATCCCGGGCAGGCTCCCCTTGCCCTAAGGCCGCCATGGCACCCTGCAGGAGGCCAAGAATCTGGGCACTGCCTGCAGCTCGACGCCGACAGGAAACAACGTGCCTTGACCAGCACTTCCGCGCTCCTCTTTAAACCCTGCTTGACTCCACCAGTGCCCCTCTACTGTTGTTATGAATTCCAACGACAATTAGATTGTTATTATATAAGTTGGTATGTTATGATAAATTTTGAACATAATATTATATTATTATTAAATAAATTATATTGATGTATAATCTTGGTGGGTTAGTTTAAGTGGTTGAGAGTTGGAATGATGTTCTATCATTAAAAAAAGTAATGTTAATGTGTCATAATATTAATTTTTAAAATTATATAATAATAATAATAATAATAATGTGATTTATAGCTTTGGAGTATGGTTGCTTGTTACATTTACAAAAAAGCTCTCCTAAAATTTTAGGAACATGGGAATCCAAGTGTTTTATGAGTAAACTCATCGACCATGACTACAAGGTTTAACTTGATGAGACTAAGGAAAGCCTTATAATATAATTGCTATCAACAACCAACTAGAGCATTTGACCCCTAGATCTCCTCAATTTGGGAACAACTCAAAACCACTTAAACTAACCCATCAAACTTATATATATAACTACCAGCATATATCCATTTAAAATGGGATCTACCAAGCACGGAGAGGGATCAAATATATCAAGGTGTAAACCAATATATGCAATTCTAAATAATTTAAATACGTTATTTTTAATAATATTTTATTATTGTTTATAAAAGACAAATGTTAACTCTAAGATGAGCATATAAGGAATTACACATCTCTCCTTTACTAAGTTGTAAAATGCATCTCTTTAATACAATAATTTTATTTATTTTTAAATAATTTATTATTTTTATTATAATTTTTTAATTTTTAAAATACAATTTTTTATACAAATAAATTATGAAAAAAACATAATATATATATAAATTAAAAATAGTTTATAATAAATTACAATGAAACTATTAATAGTGGAATGAGAGAAAATTTTGTTATCCAACAATACTCTATAGTGTATTTGAAGATGAGCTCAAACTATTAATAGTGTAGTGTGAGAAAATTTTGTCATACAACAATACTATATAGTGTATTGGGTGATGGGTGAAGATGAGCTCATTTTTCGTATAAAGTAACTAAAAAAACATAATATATATATAAATTAAAAATAGTTTATAATAAATTACAATGAAACTATTAATAGTGGAATGAGAGAAAATTTTGTTATCCAACAATACTATATAGTGTATTTGAAGATGAGCTCAAACTATTAATAGTGTAGTGAGAGAAAATTTTGTCATACAACAATACTATATAGTGTATTGGGTGATGGGTGAAGATGAGCTCATTTTTCGTATAAAGTAACTAATTATTGGAGATTACATGAATATAATATATACATGGATATAATGATGATAATGATAAACAAATTTGTTAATTGCGAAATGTTTTATAAAATAACAATTATTTAATGTAAATATAATATAACTAGTTGTGAAATATAATACAAAAGAACAATATCATGTAGATTTTTAGTTTGGGGATTTTGTGAAATATAATAAATAATGAGAATTTTTTTTAATAATTAAAAATATTAAATTTTTATTTGGGTGGTTGGTGTGGTTTATTTTATTTTGTAAGAAATATTGTAAAGATCTATGCATGTGGATTGGGCATTGGAACAAACAATTATGTAAAGAGATTTGTTTTGTACCTTGGATTGAAGTTGTCTCTTGAATTTGGTGTCTCATCTCTAATTGTGATAGAAGACTCTCCTCTTGTCCTTTCACAAACTAGACTTGGAAAATAAATTTTGGACCAAATAGATGGTCGTCTTCATAATCAAATACTCCACTTTCTTTCTCATTTTCAATCTCTTAGATATTTTCATGTTCAGAGGGATCTTAACTCCTTGGATGATGGATAGGCCAATCAAGCCTCTCAACTTCTTTAGGGGGGATATAAAGAAAATGAGGACATTACAAAACATTTGTATCTCCCCTAAGTTTTAGTATGGATTACAAGTTTTTCTACCATTTGTTTTGGCAGTGATTGATCCCTCCCCGCGTTAACAAGAATTGGTACAAGTGTCAGATAACAGTCTTTTCCTTCAGAGATACAGCTTGGGATAATCAATTTGTTGTCAGCTCCATTAAGAGGATGAGTTGTTTCACTCTTTTATGCCCTCTTTTCCATAGTTTGGGGATTATTCTCATAGTGAGCTCAATTAACTCTTTGAAGAGGTCTATCTATAGATATTGGAAAACCCTTGATTTTGGAATGGTGGTGAGAACTCCTAGGGTATTGATTATCTTCTCCTTTGTTCGGGGAGGCAGGAATTTTGAGGCTGCCGACTATCTTCATTGGTGTTCACAGGGTGTTTTCCTTATGTAATCTTTCAGATTGTTCTTTTGGTTTTCAAATATGGGATACTGGGCCTTCTCCCAATCAGTATAGTAGTAGCATTTTCTATGAATATTTCTTTCTTTGGATTTTCAAGAATTGTTATTTCTTAGGTTGGACTTGTCGTCATGTGTTGTTATTTGGTTTGATATCTGATTGTTCTATTTCTGGTTTGGAGAATTCGGTTCCTTTAAGGACCCTCTTAAGTGGACCTTTGCATACCTTCTCTATTTCATCTTGGGGAAGGGAAAACTTCAATGGGATTTTGAACATGGATATTATTAAGAAATTTGAAGACCTCACTAAGAAAATTTCTTATGTTAAGGATGTTATGCATGATTTCCAAAAACAAATGAAGGAGATGTAGAATCAAATGGATGATATGAAGGGACCGTTTGTCCAGCATATTCTTATTCATATTCTTGAGATTGATTGGAAAATGGAGAGATTTGACAAATTTTCTTCTCAAATATGTTTTGATATGGAAAATTGCTTTAATAGGCTTAACGATGTGGCTAGGGATTGTCATTTGAAGTTGTAAGATAACATTTAGGATGTCAACAAACATAATAATGTGGTTAAGAATCATGGAGAAATATTAAGAGGGAAATGTTATAAGGTTGACGAGAAGTCTAAGGGTCGTCTTGGTGATGGCACTTCTATGGCTCAACCTGCGCACATTATTTCTAGCTTGGATGATAAAGTTTTGGTTTCCTCATGTGCTAATCAAGACAATAATGACAATTTTGAAACCTATTAGGACATTTAGACACTTAGGAGTTAGTTGAGATCAACTTGTTCTAATATATCCATTAGGAAAAGTGTGTTTCTTTAGTATGCATTAGTATGAATTTGTAAATATCTAATTCGACGGTCACACTATCTTCTAGACATAAAGTGATCTGATGTTTCATATTCTCTTACATCATAACTACATTTGATCAGTGGCTTGACACCTGATTGGTCCATGATATCTATTTAAAGAGCATGGAGGTTCATTGGATAATTGATCAATTATAAGAATCTTACTTGTAACCTTCTTTCTTTTTCATCCTAAACTACCTCAAGTAACTATTTGGCTGGGGCCATGGAGTGTTTCCCTTTCGAGGGTTTAAACCACGTGAAAACATCGGTGTGTCAATTTGTGATCTGTTTGTGTGAGTGGCTAATCTAGGTGTTTGGTATTTTGGGAGTACCCTGTGTACCTTAACATGGTATCTGAGCATTTATGAAGAGCCACTTCTGTTGATGATTTAGATCTTGAACTGGTGTTGTCAAAGCTTTGAAAGGGTTTCTTCTTTTGAAATTTTGTGCTTTTTTGGGTTGTGGGAGGTGTTCCATTGCATCAAGAGCACATTTTCCCTTGCAAAATAGTTTTTGTTTGATAAAAAACGTTTTCCGTTTGCTCCA
Organism: Pseudotsuga menziesii; assembly: GCA_001517045.1. Taxonomy (NCBI): domain Eukaryota; kingdom Viridiplantae; phylum Streptophyta; class Pinopsida; order Pinales; family Pinaceae; genus Pseudotsuga; species Pseudotsuga menziesii. The sequence goes on from LPNX010474480.1 coordinate 453,240, forward strand.
TATATGACCATTTCATCATATCTGAATTAGCTTTTTGTTTTAGTTTCATATTTTTCCTTCCATGTCTATGTATTCTCTTTATCATGCACCTTATTGTAAAATTGCATCTCACTTAAATTATAAAAGCGAGTTACTTAATTCTTTTAGTTTTTGCTGCAATATTTGAAGTATCATTATTGTAAAAGTGAAATTCATTTATTTTACAAAAGTGATTTAGTTAAAATAACTTTCTTGTAAAGCGATTTTAAAAGGTTAATCTTGGGAAGAGGATTTTTTTTTTCAGTGTTAAGTTTTTAACATTAAGCTAGCATTATATTAGGATCTTTAACTGAGAGAATAACAAGCACAACAATCAAACACAAGAGACAATGAACACAGTTTTTTTCCTCAGGGAAACTATAAATGGAGAAAACCCTGCAACTTCCTCAAAGATAGAATCAACACCAAATAGAAAATTCCAAAACAGTAAGATGATCTCTCGATAGCATTAACCTCTTTCTTTCAATCCCCGGTGTCTTCTTCTTCCTCAGATATGTGCTACAACTGAGTGTGAGTGAGTGTGTATCAAATAGAGAGGCTAGCTCTCTATTTATACTAATTCTTGACTTGACTAAACCCAACTAGGGCCGAATTCACTAGGTGAGTCTAATAACCCTAGTGCCCTGGAACTGTGGGGACTTTAACCCTTGAACTATAGGAGGGTTACCCACAATGACTTGACATGACTTGTTTACATTATAAATCCTCCCGATCGGAACATTGGGGCATGACATGACTCAATTACATTACAGATACATCCCGTAATAAACATCAGGATACAAGACATAAGATACATAGGCGAATACATTCCGAAGTTACAAATACATCAACACTCCCTCTTAACTAGGGAGGTATTCTTTCGACACAATTTTCAGCACTTGTCTTCTTCTCTGTATCGACAGGATCATCTTGTCATCTTAATCTTTAAGTCTTCTTTGTATTCAAATCTTCTTCGTCTTCAAGTCTTCTTCGAAGTCATCTTCTTCTTCAAGTCTTCTTCATCACGGGATCTGGATCATCATGACTACTAGATCATCACTATTGGATTATCATCACATCTAGATCATCACTTGATCTGGATCGTCATCAAGTCTAGATCATCATCACATGTTATCTTAGAATGGTTCTATCTCGATTCTTCTCGTCACAGGAAGTTCTACAAAGCTATCCCTTTTGCATGTTGGTTGTAGGCCTATCCTTCATGTAGGTCTTCAACACTTATATCTGACCCTAAGTCATAAAGGCCCACCCAGCTCTCACATCTGACCTCATCTTGTTAGAAAGGAACGCCCAGCACTCACATCTGACCTCATCTTGTCAAAAAGGCCCAGCACTCACATCTGACCATGTGTAAACACATTGCGCCAGAATGGCTCAGTGCTTACATCCGACCTCATCTTGCCGAAAATGCTCTGCACTTACATCCGACCCCATATTGTCAGAAAGGAACAACACTCACATCTGACCATGTGTAAACACATCACGCCAGAATGGCTCAACACTTATATCCTACCTCATGCTGTCAGAAAGGTTCTGCACTTACATTCGACCATGTGTAAACACATTGCATCGAAAGGGCTCTCAGTCCCAGACTAAGGATTCCTGGTAACTGACCAGGTGCCTCCATTCTCCCAGAGAATGGAATCAACCCTTATATCTGATCAAGTGGGATACATCCCTCAATCACATCAGAATGGCCATGCGCTCACATTTGATCATGTAAGACTACATCCTACAGTCGTATCAGAATGGCCCTTAGTCCCAGACTGAGTATTCCCGGTAACTGACCAGGTGCCTCCATTCCAAGAATGGCATTCATCCCTTACATCTGATCATGTAGGAACCAATCCTAAAGTCATATTAGAATGGCTTAGCACTCACATCTGACATGGAAGGAACCTAAATCCTCTCACCATGACAGAATGGCTCAGCCCTTACATCTGACCATGGAAGGAACTCAATCCTCTCCCATGTCAGAATGGCTCTAGGTCTCATCATTTCCCCTTGGAGGGAACCTCGATCTAGAGAACACCAAGCTTCTCCCTGAAGTTCTCAAACTTCACTCTAGCCAATGGCTTCATCAATACATCAGCTATATGTTTATCCATCACAACATACTAGAGCTTCACTGCTCCTCTCTACACCATATCCCTGATATAGTGATACTTGAGCTCGATATGCTTCGACTTGTCATGGAACACTGGGTTCTTTGACAACTTCACACAACTCTGGTTGTCACAATATATACAAGTAGCATCCATCTGGAGATCAAATAAATCATACAATAGCTTCCTCAGCCAGACTGCCTCACAACTATATGAACAAGCTGCAACATACTCTGCTTCAGCTGTACTCAGTGCCACACAGGATTGCTTCCTGCTAAACCAAGAGATCACACTTGATCCCATACTAAAGCAACATCCTGAAGTTCTCTTCCTATCGATGGCACTTCCTGCCCAATCTGAATCAACATAAACCTCTAGGTTAATCTTCTGATCCACCTCATACTTGATCCCATAATCAATTGTACCCTTCAGGTACCTCAGAATATGCTTTGCAGCAATCAAGTGAACATGTCTCGGATCTGTCAAGAACTGGCTCAAGGTGTTCATAGCAAAGAAAATATCTGGTCTCATGTTCGTCAGGTACATCAAGGACCCAATCATCTAATTATACATCGTAGCCTCAACCGCTTCTAATGAAGCATCACTCAATAGCTTCAGGTTTGATGCCATAGGTGTGGTTATGGCCTTGCAGTCCATCATCCCTAATCTCTTCAGAATCTCTACTGCATACTTCCCTTGTCCAAGGAAGACTCCATCTACATTTTTCCACACCTCCATGCCTAAGAAATAGTACATCATGCCCAAGTATTTCATTTCAAACTCGGCCGCAAGTTTTCTCTTCGTATTAGCAATCAACCCATCCATACCTGCTACAAACAAATCATCCACATACAACACGAGTATCACTGGGTTGCCATCTTCAACCTTGTAGTAAAGGTTGGAATATTCTTTCCTCTTGGTAAAGCCCAAACTGGATAGGAAACCATCAATTATGTCATACCATGTCCTGGGTTTCTGTTTCAAACCATACAGGGATTTCTTCAATCTGCACACATGAGACTCCCTATCATGTGTCTCAAAACTAAGTGGTTGTTCCACATACACTTCCTCTTCTACTACACCATTCAAGAAAGCAGTCTTGACATCCATCTGATCACCGCAACCAAAGCAAGTACTGATCTGATGGAATTGTATCTGGATACAAGTGCAAAGGTTTCTTCATAATCTATTCCTTCTTTCTAGGAGAAACCACGAACCATGAATCTAGCTTTATATTTCTCGATGCTACCATCTGCAGCATGCTTGATCTTGTAGATTCATTTGGAAGTTACAATGGACTTCCCTTTTGGTATTGGGACAACATCCCAAACATCATTCTTCATTATCGATTGATACTCTTCGATGATAGCATCCTTCCATTCTTTTCGTTTTGCCACTTCTTCATAGTTGGAAGGTTCTTTATCAATAATCTCACATAGTAAGGCTACATAACTAGAGCAAGATCTAGTTCTCTTTCTTCCTCTGGGTGTTTCTTCTGAAGCTCCATATCTTTTTTCACCTTGGATAATTTCACATACCCAAGTAGGTTTCCTCTTATGAGGATTCTTCTCCAGAGGTGGATCTATAGGTTCTTGAGGTTCTTCAAATTCTTGATCTTCTTCTTGAATTTATTCGTTCATGATTGTGTCATGAATTCTGGGTTCTCTTGTTTCTTCAGGTTCTTCAGTTGGTTTCTTCCTCAATTTGATGTAGGCTAAATCTTCATCAAATGTTACATCTCTGCTAATGTCAATCTTCTTGAACCGTGGGAAGTATATTCTATAAGCCTTTGAGCTTTCAGAGTATCCCACAAATATACCCTTCTTTCCTAAAGGATCTAACTTCGTCCTCTTTTCTTTTGGAATGTGTATGTACATAGGAAAACCGAATATTCTAAGATGGCTGACTTCTAGTTTCTTGCCGGAGAAGAATTCTTCAGGAGTCTTGTTCTTGATTACTCTATGTGGAGTACGGTTTTGTACATACACCGTTGTTCTAGTAGCTTCTGCCCAAAGATGCATAGGAAGATCTTGATCATGAAGCATTGCTCTTGCAGATTCCATGATAGTTCTATTCTTCCTTTCTACAATCCCATTCTGTTGTGGATTATATGGAGTGGACAACTCCCTCTTAATCCCTGATTCTTTACACAACTCTTTGAATTCATTTGATGTTAATTCTTTGCCATTATCTGATCGAAAAATATTGATCTTCTTTTTAGTATGGTTCTTGATCAAGGATTTGAATTCCTTGAACTTGTTAAATACTTCATCTTTGTTCTTCATGAAGTAGATCCATGTATTCCTAGAAAAATCATCAATAAAAGAAACATAGTATGCATACCCTCTTAGTGAACTGGATGACATTGGACCGCATACATCGGAGTGGATGATTTCCAAGATTCCTTTTGCCTTGCTCTCACTACTTGGAAATGTCTTCTTTGTGTTCTTCCCTTTCGCATATCCTTTGCATACACCTTCATGTTTTGTCTGCATTTATGGTAGACCTTCAACAGCTTTGCTTGTAATTAGTAGTGCTCTGTAATGCACATGTTCAAGCCTTCTATGCCAAAGCTCATTTGGTTCTACCGATTCATGAACCAAAGCTTGTTCTAGTTGGCCCTTCAATTTGTATAGTATTCCTTCTTGTTCTCCAATCACTACTGCATCATCAAAATACTTTCCCTTTGGCCACATGAGGACTTGGCCATCTACAAATGCAACCCTCGTTCCTTTTGCATCTAATGCAGATATGGAGAGGAGGTTCTTCTTTAGTCCAGGTACAAACAACACATCTTTCATCTTGATAGACTTTCCAGAGTCTAGCTTGTATGAGGATTCACCACTACCTTTTATTGGATACTAGTAGTATTCTCCGAGTTTCACCTTCTGAGGTGATTCATGTTCAGATAATTTCACAAAGGATTCCTTGAATCCTATCATGTGCTTGGAAGCACCACTGTCTATAAGCCAATCATTACTGTCATGTGTGATAATTCCCATGAGAGCAGAAATCAGAACATATTCTTCATCACTTGAAGAATCATCACTGACTTGTCTGATTCTCTTTGTAGAAGGTTCATCAGCCTTTCCAGCATGAGCATGATGTCTTCTCTTGTCTCCCTTCTTCTTGTGAGAGCTACTTTTTTTCTTAGGACAAACTCTAGCAAAGTGTCCTCTTTCATCACATGTATAGCAAATGAACTTAGACTTATCTCTAGGATTTCTAAATCTATTCCTTTGATTAGAGTACTTACTTCTGTGATGGCTAGATCTAGTTTTCTTGGATTGTACTATGAGAGCTTGATCTTCACTTCCCATATTCTCTTCTCGAGCTGCTATCCCAGCTTCTTCTTGAGAGCATTCTTCCCATAGTCTGTTGAACTTGACTAACTTCTTTCTGGCACAGATCCCTTGAATGAAAGAGACCCATGTCATAGGGAGACCATTCAATGTGGTCATCACAATCTCTGCATTCTCCACTTCTTCATCTACTGCTTCCAATTGTTCCTTGATCTAAGAAACCCTTGTAAAGTAATACTGAATGGTTTCTGCATTCTGGATCTTTACATTCTTCAACTGGTTCCTCAAGGTCATCTTCCGGTTTATGTTCTTTCCTTCAAACAATTTGGTTAGGGAATCAAACATAGATTTAGGTGTCTTTAGGGAGGACACCTGTGGTATGAGGTGATCCTTGATTGAATCAGAAATGATCCTCTTTGCCATAACCAACTTCTTCTTGTGTAAGGCCTTAGTCTCATCTCCCTCTAGAACTGGAATCTCCTCTTTGATGTAGGAGTCCAACTCATTCTCTTCCAGGACCAGGGAGATCCTATACTTCCAGGCTCAGAAGTTATCATCTCCCTCAAGCTTTTAATCAAGCTTGGTATGATGAGACATCTTAAATGAGAACCTCAAATGGAAATACAAAATATTTATATCTTACCAAGTCAAGATGTCAGATGTGGATTTGGAGCTTAAATTCTATAGGGTTGGTTCATGAGCATATTAGTGTTTTTCTTTTCCAGAGTTCTGTCCAACCAAATGCTTGGAATTTGATCCCTAACTTCGATTTTGGGGAGGAGATCAATCCAGGATTGGGCTCACTCAAAAATTCCACTTCTGTGAAAAGCCCTAATTTTCGGCAGTAGTGTTGGGTCCAAAGCTGAAAAACCTCAGAATTGGATTCTGCTTCGATAGAAAGATGCACCCTAGGGAGGAGAGTTCTTACAACCTTCTTTTTCTGAAAATCTATGGAGAGAGATCCAAAAAATAGGAATCCCCAGTTCCCGTAGCTGCACAGTGTCTTCTTCTCAGGTTAGCTCTAATACCATGTTAGATTTTTAACATTAAGCTAGCATTATATTAGGATCTTTAACTGAGATAATAACAAGCACATCAATCAAACACAAGAGACAATGAACACAGTTTTTTTCCTCGGGGAAACCATAAATGGAGAAAGCCCTGCAACTTTCTCAGAGATAGAATCAGCACCAAATAGAAAATCCCAAACAATAAGATGATCTCTCGACAACAATAACCTCTTTCTTCCAAGCCCCAATGTCTTCTTCTTCCTCAACTATGCACTACAACTGAGTGTGAGTATCAAATAGAGAGGCTATCTCTCTATTTATACTAATTCCCAACTTGACTAAACCCAACTAGGGCCAACTTCACTAGGTGAGTCTAATAACCCTAGTGCCCCAGAACTATGGGGACTTTAACCCTTGAACAATAGGAGGGTTATCCACAATGACTCGACATAGATCCTCCCGATCAGAACATCGAGGCATGACATGACTCAATTACATTACAAACACATCCTGGAATAAACATCGGGGTACAAGACATAAGATACATAGGTGAATACATTTCGAAGTTACAAATACAACAACATTCAGTTGGTCAAATCTCTATCTTCCACGTCACTCTTGGGGTCATCTTCAACCTTTTCCTTGATCAAGCAACTTCCTTATCCGAAGGTAATTTTCAGTGCCGTTTTTTTAAACAACATTTTTCTTTGAGCTCTTTGCATCCAACCCATTGATTTATGTTTTTATAGCCATTATTTTACAATATAGATATCACTTGTGATATTCTACTTACTAGTTCCAACTATTTCTCATGGAAAACTCGCATGGACGATGTTTTACGAAGTAGGGGACTTTTCAGAATTACCTCAGGGAAATAAACATAATCCACTAATGATGATAAGAAAATAAAATGGGTAAATAAATGTGATGAAGCTCGTGGATTGATTGAAATGTTAATCTCTACTGATTTGCAATTCCACATATCTGGAATTGATGAACCTGATAAAGCTTGGGAAAAGTTGGAAGTTGTGTCTGGTAAACACAATGAAAATCAAGGTCATCAACTCTAAAATGAGTTGATTTCTTTAAATTCGAGTGATTTTTCTTGCATTCAAGATTATTTATCTAAGTACAAACCTCTTAGACTTTTATGTGCAGAATGAAAAATTAAAAGGGAAGACAACCAATGCATTTATCACATTCTTTCCAAACTTAGACCTGCATATTGTGTTTTTGTATCTACATTATATTCCATGAAATAATCTTGGGATCCAACAAGCTATATAGTGCCTACTCTTGAATCCTTTTGTGATTCCTTGAATAGAGAGAAAGACAAGCTCATACATGTTGGAATGATTATCACAACAGATACATCTCGTAAAGCCTTATTGACACAAAAGAAAATAAAATTACAAGCCTCCCAAGAAACAAAATTTTCACAATAATACGCCAAACAAGAGTCCCAAACCCTCTTAGTCAGTGCATTCTTTCAAAAATGACAAAGGAGCCAAGCCAAAGAGCAAGAAAACTGGGCATCATTGCAACTATTGCGGGAAAGATAATCATGATGAATCTAACTGTTTGAAGAAGATGGAAGCCTTGGAAGCAACAATGAAGAAGAACCACATCAACCTAGATTCATCTTTAGAATTTACCTCTCATGGACATGCACTTTGTGCTTCTTTTTATTCTTACACCGCATCTTCTTCTTCTACTTCAAATTAATGGCTCATTGATTCTGGGGCATCTTATCATATGGCTAAGGGTAAAGCCATATTTTATACTATGCATGAATGTAACACCAAACACATATTTATTGGTGATGATAGATATCTAGGTGTTATAGGATCTGGAACAGTTCCAGTAGATAATGGTCATTTTAGTGATGTACTATGTGTTCCAAGAATTTCTTGCAATTTGTTTCTAGTCTATCAAATCACTCATTCCGGTGAAGGTAAAATTGTAACATTTACACCTCACCAAGTTGTAATCAAGGATTTTAAATATCCTTAGCATGTCCTAGCTACCAGAATTGTTGATGATATTACCAGGGTGTACAAATTTAACAACTTTGGGCCATCACCTTTTCCTTCAGTTTTTGTTGCTCATTGTGACGACTTGATAAAACTTTGGCATGAGCAATTTGGACAGTTAAATTATCACTCACTACAAAAAATATGTAAAGGCAATATGGTGGCAGGTCTTTCAATGGTATTTGTTTAGGATGTGTACTCGAAAAACATCATCAAGACAACTTTGATAAACGTGCCTCTTAGCACACCTCGGTTCCCTTGGATATTGTGCATAGTGACTTGTGTGGTCCTCTTCCATCTACTTCCTTTTTTGGTTTTAAATATTTCTTAATGTTCATTGATGATTAATATAGACATAGTTAGGTTTATTTCCTAAAACTTAAGATCAAATTATTTAACATGTTCTTGTCCTACAAGTCCCTTGTTGAAAAACAATATTGTTATCAAATTCTTAAGTTAAGATCTGATAATGGAGGAGAAAATGTAAACAACAAGTTCACTATTTTCTGCACTGAACAAGGAATCCAACAACAACACACTATTTCATATACACCACAACAAAATGGTGTAGGTAAATTAAAGAACCACACTTTAAAAGAAATGGCTAATTGTATGATCCAATCTAATGGACTAAGTCTTCAATTTTGGGCTGAAGCCATAAATTGTACAAATTACATAGTTAATCGCACCCCTACTAAATATTTACAAGGTATTACACTGGAAGAAGCATGGAGTAAAATTAAACCAGATGTAAGTCACTTTCGTGTGTTTGGTAGTGAAGCATGGGCTCACATTCTCGATGAAAAACAAAAACACTGCAGCCTGAAAGTGAAAAGTGCACATTTGTTGGATATTTTGAAGATGTAAAAGGTTATAGACTTCTTCATCCACATTCTCATGATATAATCATTAGAAGAGATGTTAAATTTGATGAAAATATATTGTTCTCTGATCCTAACTCGACGTTTGTGCCATCTTTGTCCTATGAGCCTGATTTGACGCTTGTGCCTTCTTTTACTTCCAAGTTCCTTGATATATTTCCAACTTCGGTTTTTGATGTTGACAGTGAGGATGAAAATCCACCTCCTCCTGCTCACTTTCCTCCAGTTGCATTAACAAAATTGCTTCCTCGAAGGGTCCATTAAACATGTGAAGCAATCGGTGATATTGCAAGTGATCCTAGATATCAACGTCGAACACATTCTCAATTCAAGCGAGCATCTTCTCTTTTAGCTCAAGTTTTAGAGAATCATGATCTAGATATTTTTACAAAAGCTTAAGGAAATCTAGATTGGAATGCAGCTTTGAATGAAGAATATCCTTCTTTAATGCCAAACGATACTTGGGATCTCATACCTCTTCCAAAAGGAAGAAAACTTGTCATATGTAAATGGGTCTATAGAACTAAGTATTCACCTAATGGAATTGTTGAAAGACTTAAGGCAAGGTTAGTTGCCAAAGGTTTTTCCCAAGTTGAAGGGATTGACTACAATGCAACATTTGTTCCTGTCGCAAAAATGAACGCCATCCACCTTGTTCTTTCTATTGTATCCTTACATAAGTGGTAATTCCATCAAATGGATGTCAAGTTTTCATTCTTGCATGGTGATTTGTAGGAGGAAATTTACATGGAACAACCTCCTAGATATTTTCGAAATGATTCTATCCTTGTATGTTGCCTTAAGAAACCCTTATATGGCCTTAAGCAAGCTACTCAAGCTTGGTATGCCAAAATGGATGGATTTCTACTTGACACTGGTTTTTCTAGATGTCATTATGACCCTAATGTTTATACCAAGAAAGTAGGAAACCATCTCATCATACTTGTTATATATGTTGATGATATTATTCTTACTGGTAGTGACCCTAAGGTTTTAACCCATGCGAAATCTATTCTTAAGCAAAATTTTGAAATGTTAGACTTAGAACATTTGCACTTTTTTCTTGGTCTCCAAGTATTGCAAACCAAAGAAGGTATCTTTCTTTGTCAGTCTAAGTATTCTTGTGACCTTCTTCATCTCTTTCACATGGAATATTTTAAACCAACCCCTTCTCCCTTCTAGTCTGGAGTCAAACTTTCTTCCACTTGTACTTAACCTGACATAGATGCCACCTTGTACTGTCCTCTTGTTGGTAGTCTCTTATACTTGACTTATTCCCTTCTCGACCTTTATTTTTCCAATGATCGTGTTTCCTGCTATATGAAAACACCTCATGAAAGTCATTGGAAAGCAGCGAAAAGAATACTTCAATATATTCAAGGTACAATTCAACTGTGGATTATTTACATTACAGGAGGGACTCCTTTGTTGGTTAGTTTCACTTATTCAAATTGGGTCGACGATCCTGATGATCGAAAGTCTATTGCAGGTTATGTTTTTAGTCTAATCTGGACCTGTCACTTGGGATTGTAAGAAACAAAAAGCTCTTTCTCTTTCTTCACTAGAAGCAAAATATTGAGCCGCAATTAATTCCAGTCATGAAGCTTTATGGCTTTGATAGATCCTTTCAAAGTTTGGATTCGAGCAACAACAACCTACTCCACTTTGGTATGAAAATCAAAGTTCCATCAAGCTCACCAAAGATGTAGTTCAACATCAATGCAACAAACACATTCAGATACATATGCACTTCATCAGAAATCGTGTTCATGATCGCATTTTTGAAGTGCTCTTTTTCCCTACAGATGATCAAGTTATAGACATATTCACCAAGCCTCTTACAAAAATGAAGTTTTCTAAACTTCAATATATGTTAGGAGTTAAGGAACTTGTCATTAAGGTGGGATAGGCTCTAATGCCTCCTTGCTTATCCTAATAGTGTCACTTTTGTAAATCCTTCAATCCTATCCCAAACTGTTCTTAAGGGGGGATGTTGGGATATTTAGACACTTAGGAGTTAGTTAAGTTCAACTTGTTATGATACATATGTTAGGAAAAGTGTGCTTCTTTAGTATGCATTAGTATGCATTTGTAAATATCTAATCCGACGACCACGATATGTTCTAGACATAGAGTGATCTGACGTTTCATATTCTCTTAGATCATAACTACCTTTGATCATGGCTTAACACCTGATTGGTCCATGATATCTATTTAAAGAGCATGGAGGTTCATTGGATAGTTGATCGATTATGAGAAGCTCATTTGTAACCTTATTTCTTTTGCATAATAAACTGCTTCAAGTAGCTATTTGGTTGGGGTCATGGAGTGTTTCCCTTTCAAGGGTTTAAACCACATGAAATCATCAGTGTGTTGATCTGTTATATGTTTGTGTGAGTGGCTCCTCTAGGTGTTCAGTCTTTTGGGAGTACCGTATGTACCTGAACAAAACCTATAGGGTTCATAGGAGGCCGATGTTGATGACAACGATGAATATGGTGAAGTCGGTGATGAGGATGATGAATACCTTTAGGATACTATGGATGAGGATATGGATATGATGAATATGATTTGTTAATACCCCTTCTGTAGATTCTGAGGACTCTGAGAACAATTTCGACAAAGACTTTTATTTTGAAGCCAAAGTTGCTCCTTCTAAGGATCTTGATTCTGAAAACGATTTAGTATTTAGCTTTACCCTTTATGCAATTTTTGTGTATTTTGTTAAATGGACAATATGTCAGAATATATAGTCGCATAGGAATTTTTTCTTTGTGGAGCAGAAACTCCCTTATTGTGATGACTGTAATTAAGTGTTTAATGGTACTATTTTCATATTTGATCCTATAATCATGGAAAGATGGATTTTTGTATCATTTTGCTGAAATTGTTTCAGTCTTTTATCATTATAACAATATATTTATGTGTTAAGAAAAAGAACCCCAAACTTCTATGCAATATAAGAGAAAATATATCAACGTGTTCCTATAAATTTCAACCCTATAGGGAAATTTTATCATGCAAAAATTAAATTTGAAATCCTAAAAAATCCAAGAGAGAGAGAGAGAGAGAGAGAGTCCAAGTACAAATGAAAACATGCGAGATAAATGATTATTAGAGCACTCCTCCTAGTCATGTATCTACCCAAAAGTGAAAAAGAATAATTAGCACAACATGATTGATTGAAGGACTCTCTCCTTCCTCTATATATATGTATGGTAAGGGATGCATGTAGCAGGGATTTCTCCTTGCTACAGGGGCAGGAATGGTTCCCTTCTGTCTATAGGACAGAAGGGTAGGTTCCTGTGTGGATAAATGCTGAAAATAAAAACGGAATGTAAAGGACAGTGAGGAAAACAAAGCAAAGCAAAGAAGGAAGGGAAACAATGGTGAACGCCTCTGCAAACAAAGGTTAGGGTTCTGCTTCCAAAGACCTGCAAACAATGGCTAAACTACAGAAAACTGAAATACCTGCAAAACAATGTTAAACATAAACCTGCAAATGCAAACATGGGTTAGAAAGCAAAGAAAGCTAGGAAGAAAATGCAAGAAAGACAAGTTATACCTTCTCTTTGGGTGAAAATGGGCCACCATGCCCTAGCTTGTGGAAGCACCTCTCTTGGAAGGGAGGAGCTATGGCTCAATGAAGATGGAGGAGAGGAAGTGTGGGTGGCTTGAGAGATAAAGAGTCTCAAGGAATCCACGGGTAGCATAATAGTATGCAAGGGAGAAGTGTTTTGAGAGTGACCCCCCACCCTCCTTTTATAGCTTTTTGGGGGGTTTTAGGGTTTTAAGCCCTTGGTCAAGGCTTTAGCCCCCTTTTTGGTCTTTTAGCCCCTTCCTCCCTAACTTTAGCTCCTTTTATGGTTTTAGCCCCTTTTGGGGGGCTTTAGCTTCTAGGAGAGTATTTTGGGCTCTTTTTTGGGGTTTTTAAGCCCTTTTCTTCATCCTTTAGCTATTTTGAGGGTGTGGGGGTCTAATGGAGGGTCGTGAGTGGTGTCCTTGGGTGGTGTAGGCCATGGAGAGATCAGTGGGAGATTTTTGGGTTAACATATTTCCCCCTGATGTGTGAGGGTAGGAGCTCAACATATGGCCGATGGACCTCATAGGATTTGTTGCGTAGAGGTGGTGCTTCCGGGGCAGGGGCATGGTGGATTTTGGTTTTTGTATTAATATGGTTCCCATCAATGGGTGAGATACAAATAATGTGTGACATGTATATGGACGAGGCGGGCATCCCCATGCTTGTGACAATGTCAAAAGAATAATTTTATCTATGCTCTAAAATACAAGAGCTGATCATATACAATTGATGTTATAATAATGGTTTCCTCCATGTGAGGCTGAATACAATACTGATCTGGTACATTGGACCCATGTCATTCTCATGGAATGCTATATCTTCATGACTGACTGTCTGCAGGATTTGGGATGGTGCATAGCTGTATGGACTCATTGATTGAGAGTAAGAGTCTTTGTGGTTCAAGTATGCTGCAACAATCATAAAGGTACATCGAAGCACTGCTGGGGCTTCTGAACATTGTCTCCAACACAACCCGAAAATCACAAGGGACATAACCTGTTTAAGTCCCTCGAGTAGACTCACCAATGTGCTAGATTCTGGTGACATCTGGGGTCTTCAACCAAGTACTGCGCGAACCAACCCTATACGAATCTCAACGGTGAGATGATGGAGTTGAAGTCTAGCACGTGAGAAATAACCATCCCAAGAGGCCCTAAGGACTCCTCTCAAGTGGTCCAAGGAACTAATCAATGATGTTAATGAAACCAGGATACATGGACCTCTAGGTCTATCCTCTAGAATATGTGTGTTGGCGTTGATAGAGGGAGACCTGCCCCTAGCCAAGGCAATGATGTTTCGTTGACTAGGAGCGCGAGGGAGATACCCGAAAGGTATGAAGCAATCGACGGACTGAATCACTGAATGGGGGGGGAGGGGGACATAAAGAATTGAACAAGGGTAGGGGGAGTGCAGTAGACTCAAACTTCCTTTGTTATGAGTATGACGGTAGGGCAGACCAGGAAACAAATGAAACTGACTCATGGGAATGGGATCATAGTTGTAATACCAAGAATGACACTGCAGATGGGAAATACTTGGAGGTAGACAATTTTGATATTGATGGCATCCAAGCAAGACACATTGCAGAGTACTCTGAACAAAGGCGAGCCAAAGGGGGAATGCTACCAAACTATTTTCTGTGGGGTGGTGTCTAGGGACACTGTTGTGGTACGATCTCATGGATTTTTGGCGGGCCCGAGAAGGTAAATGCTCGATGGTGCTTTCAATTTTAGAGAGTCTGAAAGCACAAAGAAGACTCCAGTGGGGGATCTTTTTCGTTGGTAGTCTCCTGTACCCAAAAAAGGATAAAAGTATACATTGGATAGCTCACCCATCCTGTAGGGGATGAGAGACTTCTTTACCATTGGTAGTCCAATCAGGCCGGAAAAGGTTAAACCTATACTGACTGAATGATCATTCAGATACTTTTATGAGCATGAAAAAAACCAAGTTTGCTCGGCAATCTTTTCTTGATGAGACGGCTGGAATAGAGCTTAACAACAACCGGTACTGAGCTTTTTCATAAGGTATGGCCCCTCTACCCAAGAAAGCATAAAAGTATGCAGAGGGGAATGGTCTTGGCTTGAGTGTGCCAAGGAGGTCCTTTTCAATTGATGGTCTACATGGTCTGCAAAAGGAGGTAAACGAGACGATGTAGATGCCCTTTCCTATACTTTAGCGAGCAGGAAAGGAAGCAGTTGCGCTTGGCTATCTTTTCATTGTTTTAAGGAGTCAAAAAAGAGCTTAAACAAAACTCCAATGTGGTCAACCGATTGTGGTGGCACAGGAGGTACCCCATGTTAGGATGGTGGACAGAGGTCCAAAGGTCATCCATGTAGTATGGACAGAGCAGAAGGCTCTCAAACATACCAATACATGTGTGGGATAGATCGCGGCAGAGGCTCATGAGTCGGTGTGACAGAGGCACGCAAACCAAGGTGGCTCTCAGACAAAGGTTAGGAGAGCGTGTGTGTGTGTGTGTTGCAGTGGACGAACTTTACTACATGCGATGTGAATACAAGTTTGGGGGCACTTATATGCCAAATACATGAAAGAAAAAGAAATTGTTTTGTGGACAGTGGTCCAAAGGTCCGCGTAAGGTGCGATGAATGGAAAATACAACTATGTGTTAAAAATACAAAAATAAAAGTAAAAATGACATTCCTTAATGGGCGGTGGCCCGAACACTCGCATGAGTAGCGGTCGGGAAGTGTGATACAAGTACAGGTCCCTAAACACTTGCATCGTCATGTCATGGATCGTAAGTTGAGGTGACTAGTGGGAAATGGTCCCGAAATTGATTTATTAAACATGAGACAATGATCTCATCAGGAGATGGAAATTTGAGACCAAAGGTGTGAGAGGTGTCTCGAATCGGTTCCGGGTGACTTTGAATTAGCAGCTGATGGTGCTGCCCCTAATGCATTGGTGCACTTAGGAGTTTTTGTGTCGCTATGTATATCCTGTTGAGAAAGCATATGTGGCTTCTCATTTTGTATTGGACATGTTTTGGACATGCAACTTATCTATTTATCTATATATATTTTTTACGCACGTGGATGTGCTTTTATTATGTGAGTCTTTTTATGATGATGTGGAATGCAAATGTCTATGTGATGTATTATTACACTTGTGTGTGCATTTTTGGACATAGTTATGCATGATGTTATGGTTGTATGTTTCCTATATGCGGTTGTGGATGTGCCAATTTAGAATATCATTAGCCATTTGATATGCGACACTATTGAGGTTTCTGGGAACATGTGTGAATGTGATGGATTCAAATGCTCTAACCATTTGTTTAGTGCACAGGTACTTTTTAAAGAGGTAGGGATCACGTACCCGATAGTAGTTTTTCAACTAAGAAACAAGCAGTTGGGAGTCTAAGAAGACATCGAGATGGTGAATGCCTAACTGGAGAGCAGCGACCAAGAGGCCATTGAAACCATCATATTCATCCTGGTTTTTGGTTGTGTTGCCCACGCATATTTTGTCAATGTGGATCAACTCATGTGATGGTGAGTAGATGACCCATGTAGCTGAGGCGAGGTTCGGAGACCATCTGCTTGCTCCATCAGGGAATCACATATACCGGTTTGAGGTGTGCTCCATCTGAAGCAATGAGAGGAAATGATACATAAGACTCAATTTGGAAAAAATGTGTAAAACAAAAATGTAAAGACTATAATACAAGTTGTAACATTGTCACTCAAAGGGGTGACGTTAGAGGGAAAGTCGTTTGGAATTTCCAAGGATCAGCGGTCATTCCTTTGTGTGACGCGATGAATCCTTGTAGACGGACCGAGGGGACATAGAAAACACACTTGAACGGGTTCAAGCGGATTCTGCACTCGCAACATTGTATGAAGACTTGTCGCAAGTCGTCTATGTGTTGTGTTTTCTTCTACGACCATGCAATGAGGTTATCAAAACAAGCCAACATGATGTGAACGAGGTTGCAGAAGCAGTGTGTCATGGCGCGTTGGAAGGTGGCTCCAGAATTTTTTAGGCCAAAGGGCATGACCCAGTATGCGAATGTGCCCCATGGGGTTGTGAATGCCATCTTGTAATGGTCTTCTTTCCGGATTTGTATTTGGTTATATCTAGAAAAATTGTTCATGAAGGAAAATGATTCATGTCTGGCGCATGCATCAATGATCTGGTCAATGAAAGGTGTGGGGAAGTTGTCTTTGGGACATGCCCCATTGAGGTCACGGAAGTCTGTGCAAACACGAATGGTACCCTGTTTTTAATTCATGGGAATAGGATTAGAAACCCAAGTGGTGTATGTAATCGGATAAATGAAGCTGGTTGTGCACATCTCCTCTATCTTGGCTTTAACCGCAGTCGATTTGGATGGATGGATGGGCTGTTGCTTTTGGCGTACAGGAGCCACATCAGGCCATGTGTCAATGTGGTGTTCCACGATGGATGGATCTAGGCTGGGCATATCAGTGTAATACCAGGCGAAGATGTCATAGAATTCTTGGAAGAGAGCTTTGTAGGCATCGACCTCTTTCGAGGAGAAAGATGCCGTCTTCCGAGGAGCAAGATGCCCCCAGCATGATTTCTTCAACAATTTCAGAATTGGTTGAGATGTCAATTTTAATGGTTGGCGAAATGTTCATGATATTCCCTTCTTTGAAGGAATCGGGTGCTGGGATGGGGTTCTTGAACCAGTTGACCTTCCCATGGATGAAGTCTTTGCTCTCCATGGAAAACTAGTCAGATTGCGACACAAGTTCTTCAGGGAGGAATAATGAGTGATGGTGCATGTCAACCCATGGGTATTCTGGGGTGGTCAGAGCTTAAAGTATCTCCTTGTCATTGCTGAAGCAACGAAGAGACAACTCTGATAAACCGTCGATGGAGGAGGAGATGAGCGGGTCGATGGAACTGGACATCATGTAAATGGACATGGTGTCTGACGAAGGAGGTGGTGGGTGAACTTCTTCGATCAAGGTGATCTCAAACTCAAGGGAATGTTGATGGAGGTCAACAAGAGCCATTCAAAATTTGGGCAGGTCTTGGCAATGGTGGGAGTAATGTCCATAAAAGCTGCAAAGGGCGCAAGCATGGTTTATCCTCAATGCCTTGTTCCTGACTATGTGTGCGGTTGGGAGTTCAACCATGGGGATGTTTTTGTTTATGTCCATGGCATCTAGATGCGCACAGATCACTAGGATTTCAGGGCAATTCTGAGTTGGATGGCCCTGTTGTTCACAGATGGCACAAGGTGGGACTTGTCATGGTTCTGCAGTGGCTTTGGCATTCTTGCCCTTGGCCCTTTTCAGTTGGGGCGGGACGGGTGCAGGTTCGGCTGTTGGATTTTGTGGAGCGTGTGGAGGGTGAGACTCGACCGCGATGGGCTGCACCAAGATTAATACAACCTGGGGAATTGCTAGTTGAGCTGGTGGATAAGGATACCACACTGAGATTTCCAACGTAAAGTTGGGTAGGCTTAAGGTGGCCATGACCGGCTTGCTCATGACACCATATGGGGGGAAGAGGAAGGGAATCGTATGGACTGGGGATGAGCCCAAATAACTCCCGGCTGGTTGCATGTGGGGATGCGGTTGTGGTTGCGGCTGCGTGTAATGCTGCTGCTACGAGTGATGTTACAGTTGTGGACGATGTTGTGGTTGTGGTTGGGGCTACGACTGCGGTTGTTGTTTGGGTGTAACGGTGTTGGATGAGACCATGCACAAGTCCATAGTTTCATTTTCTATCAGTGGTGGTGACACTGATGGGAAAGGAGCTGTCATGGTGGTATCGGCAAACAACCCAGGGCCCACATTCAATAATGGGGAAGCTAGTGTGTTGTCAACCATAGTGTTGATTGCAGGGACGACATTAGCATGTATGGTCGCCCCTTATGGCTCAATGGTGGTGATGGTAGGGATAACGTTGGCAAGTGTCGTTAACCCTTGCGGATCATGGTAGGTGAGCTAATCAACTGTCACAATATTCCCTTCGTGGGGGGACATCATGAGACGGAAGACAATTGATGTGACAACTCGCATGGCATACATGTAACTTCTCGTGAGGAGAAGGTTGTAGTCCAGTTGAGCATTGACGACCTCTATGTTGATCAGCGTTGTCTTCTCGGCTAATGTAATGGGGACATGGGGGAGGATTCCTTGGGATTTAGTGGGATGTCCATCATAAGCCTACAGGGTTGTGGAGGACGGTTGCAGAATTGGTGATCCAAGTTTCTGCCATACCAAGGTAGACATAACACACGTGGATTCCCCCTCATCTACTATGCACCGGTGCACAACCAAATTCTGGATGGACACTGAGATTTGAAAGGCGATGGTCGATGGCATGCGTGGTTCTCCGTTCTTCGTGTCAAATGTGATCAACTTGGATTCAGAGGGGTCTGCTGCCCCTAGGGCGGATAGTAAGGCTTTTCGCTGTGTTGGGCACGTTTTAAGCACCTCAAGAGCGGACATGGTGGTTGGCGTTTGGGCCAAATCATCCACAATGCTATAACTGACTGCAGCTCTAGCTGTGGCATTATTGGTGACTCTGCATATGGGGGGCATGGGAACAGGGGTAACTGAAGAGGTAGGTTGACCATTTTGGATGTTGATGCCACTGATGTGTCAGTGGGTTCGGTGGTGGTACCGTACTAATTTCGTAAGTTGACCTCTTCAGTTGTCATGGCTAGCAGGTGGTGAACACCTATTTTGGCCATGGGAGGTGCCCCTGGAGCATCAGGATTGGCCTAGGGAGGGGGTACAGTTGCCACCAATCCTTGGACTGGTAGTGGGTTTTGAAGCACCATCGGGGGAGGTCCTTGTGGTGTCGGGTTGGGTTGGGCTCGATTTGCAGCGTTGACAGCCTGTTGGGTTTCGTTTTGAATGGCCTGCTTTGCACGAACCATGAGGGGACACTTGAATGTGTAGTGCCCATAAACATCACAGAGTGTGCAAGGTTGGTTCATGCACAACGGGGCGTTGCATCTTGGTACATTCTATCATGGGGGGTTTTAGGGCTGGTCGGTTTGCTACGGCATTGTTGGGAGGGTTCAGTTGTTGACCGCCTCCCTGTGTTTGGTTATTTCTTTGGTTGTGGGGCAGGTTATTCCTAGCTTTCCCTTGTTGATTGTTGGGGGTGGGCTGGTTGGGACGGTTTTGTTGTGCGAACACTTGTCCCAACGGAGCGGGTGGAGCAGGGGCGGGGGCTTGAATTGGTTGCACTAGCGATGCATAGTAGATTTGTGGGAGTGGTGGTGCCACAAATGTGGGAATTTTCCCCACATACTGCTGTGTTGGCCAATCCATGGCCTGAGCCTGCTGCAATGGCGCAGGCTGTGCATAGGAAGTTGTTGCTCCAGACTGGGACATCATTATTGCATAGTCCGGGGCTTGGTTTTGGTAAGCAAAATTAGCAGTGTTGCTTGGTTGTGGTGTAATGGTAGGTGGTGTCAGTCGAGGCTGTAGCTATTGGGAGACTGATCCTATGATGTCGTCCACAGCGTGGGATGCCCCCAATGCATCACGGTATGAGGTACTTGGACGGGGGGTGTCTAGAATGACGGTGTACAGGTATCCAAACTGAGCATAGATAAAGTCAAACTATTGGGCCTTCAATATGGCCTCTTCTTCGGATTAGGGATGTTCGGATGCGACGTCCTTTGCTATGGGCAGGAGCAAGGTCTTAAGGAACCAATCCAAGAAGATCCTGTCGTCAACTTGGATTTTACATAGGCTACGACGTCACCACCACTCATGGATATGGTCAGTTATATGAGTGGCAGTGCTTTGATGGCAGGATAACAGGATCTCCACCCCCTCATCATATCTGACGAGGAGTTGGAAATACTATAGGAACATGAAAGCTAGGGAGTTGAAGTCTAGGTACTTGGCTTGTGGCAGCTCAATGTACCATTTGGCCACAACACTTGTAAGGGTGCGTTGGAATAGCCTCAGCCTGATGGAATCAACTACGATGCTATTGGATGAGCACCATAGATGGAATGTCATTATGTGGTTTTGGGGACATTCCCCTACTTTGCCTTCAAACTTGGGGATGTCTGATGGTAGCTTAGTTGGCATTGGAGGCCAAAATGCTTGATGGTGAATGGGGTCATTTGTTAATATAGCCAAATCAGGCAAGTTAAGATGAGCCATGAAGGGTATATTTGACCCTAGGTTGATGTGGGATGGGGCTGCGATGGTGGTGGGGTTAGCAGGTGCATAATGCATCTACATAGATGGGGGTACTTGCAGTGGCACCATTGCAGATGGGCCAATGCCCCCAAGTGTTGTGGGAGGGACACTGGGGGTGGAAGGGACATTGTCCCCATGCTTGACAGTAGGGGAAATGTAAGTGGATGGTCCACTGCCCCCCTGTGTGGTAGGAGGGGAAATGTGTGTGGAGGGGCCACTGCCCCCGTGTGTTGCCAGTGGTCCAGCTTGGCTAGTCATTATGGGTGGTGGCAGCTGACTAATGATAGTCTGCATGACTATGCTTACAAGTTGTGGTGTGGACATGGGTCCACTTGCTAAGGTTAAGCCAGAAAATGGATCCGGATTTGCTCTAGCCATGGGGATTGATGGTGTGGTGTGGAGGTCTGGTTTAGACTGATATGTGTCTGAATCAGAATCAGAGGTTGTGTGGACTTCTAATTGTGTGGGAGATTGCTGAGAACGGTTTCGACGGTGTCTGTTGAGTGTTCCAAATTCTGGTGGTTCGCCTCTTAGGCGTGAGGAAGAGCGTGAGGGATCAATTGTGTTAGATTTTATCAAAATGATGGGAATGATATTTGGACCCCGGTTTCAGTGGCTTCCTATTGGCTGTAGGTGGTCACTTGACCACCAAGACTACCAGAAGACAGTGCTTGGATTGTTCCTCACAGGTGTTTCTACTCAATTGGAAGGGGTTGTTGCCCGTTTCACTTGGCAATTCCTCTCAGCAGCCAGCTACTTTGGGGTTCCTGTGGTACTCCTCATAATGAGTTTCTGGGCATAGCCCAAGTACTTCCCACATTTGAAGCAGTCAAGGACTTATGTCCTCAAAGACCGCATATTGGTTGTACTTAGTGTAAATTGGTAAATTTTAGGGCTCACTCAACGTCATGAACTAAGTTCAGTTAATTACTTGGTATGGTGTATTTGTTTGTTTGTTTTTCTGGTATTTGGTTGCTGCAAAATGGTTTATGAATTCATCATATTGTGGTTGTGTATGAAAGAATTGACTAATAAAAAATTGTGAACAAATACAGTTATTAACCTTGAATGTTTGATGGCCTAACTAGATGACTACCTCACACTGATATTCCTCTTCAACCAAGAGAAGGTGCTGGGCTCTCAACACAATGGGACTAATCCCATCTGTAGATCCACAGCTCACCTCCCGGATGCAAGGTTGGTCAATGGGGAGGATGCTTAGCACCGTGAGAATCCCTCCTTCTCTACCCCCTCTACCTTCCAGGTCATCCAGTTTTAATGGTTTGGAACAATATTAGTGGAGTGCCTATACCTATACGAGCTTTCCCTTCGTCGTATCCCAGAATACCCGGGAGGGTGATAACTGGGTAGAGGAGGAAGGGTAAGCAAGACAGTTAGTTTTAGGTTGATTTTAGTTAAGCTACATTCATTTGATTAAGCCATTAACATTTACTTGGAATTNGAAACAGAAACTAAAATTGACTTGTAGTGTTGGACAGAGGCAGCTGAGCCACACTGATAGTCCCTATAAAACTGAAATTTAACCTCTATTAAATTGAAATTGAAGTTTTGTTTGACAGGCCGCACATTTCTGATCAAATATGGTGAGGGGGCCATAAGATTTTTTCAGAAACAGGCAAGGGGGTTGCACAAAATCCATAGACAGTTGCAGTCTGTGTTTCTAAGTGAAGTTGCACTTATCAGGGGATTAAGTGTGCCCTAGGCGTGCCTATTTGGCCATTAAGTGCACCCTCACCTCACTTTCAGGCCCAATAAGAGCGACCTACCCCAGATTTGGGGTTTTTTGAGATCTAGAGTCAGATCCAGCCGACAGTAAACTGTATTGTGGCCAAAATGACTTGGATTTTCCTAGTAGAGGCTTCGGTAGTACTGATTACTGAAAATAAACTGGATTTAAAGTGAATTTAACATGAAATTTGAAAAACTAGGGAAAAACTTGAAAAGACTTGAAATTTTAAAAATTTGGCCCAGGGATCCTGTGGGATCGACCCGGTATGGTCGCCAGTTCTGTAGTAGGGATTTCTCCTTGCTATAGGGGCAGGAATGGCTCCCTTCTGTCTATAGGACAGAAGGGTAGGTTCCTGTGTGGATAAATGCTGAAAATAAAAACATAATGTAAAGGACAGTGAGGAAAACAAAGCAAAGCAAAGAAGGAAGGGAAACAATGGTGAACCCCTCTGCAAACAAAGGTTAGGGTTCCACTTCTAAAGACCTACAAACAATGACTAAACTACAGAAAACTGAAATACCTGCAAAACAATGTTAAACATAAACCTACAAATGAAAACATTGGTTAGAAAGCAAAGAAAAGTAAGAAGCAAATGCAAGAAAGACAAATTATACCTTCTCTTTGGGTGGAAATGGGCCACCATGCCCTAGCTTGTGGAAGCACCTCTCTTGGATGGGGGGAGCTATGGCTCAATGAATATGGAGGAGAGGGAGTGTGGATGGCTTGAGAGACAAAGGGTCTCAAGGCATCCACGGGAATGATAACAGTATGCAAGGGAGAAGTGTTTTGAGAGTGACCCCCCACCTTCCTTTTATAGATTTTTTGGGGGTTTTAGGGTTTTAAGCCCTTGGTCAGGGCTTTAGCCCCCTTTTTGGGCTTTTAGCCCCTTCCACCCTAACTTTATCTTTTTTTAGGGTTTTAGCCCCTTTTGGGGAGCTTTAGCTCCTAGGAGAGTATTTTGGGCTCCTTTTTGGGGTTTTTAAGCCCTTTTCTTCATCCTTTATCTATTTTGAGGGTGTGGGAGTCTAATGGAGGGTCATGAGATGGTGTCCTTGGGTGGTGTAAGCCATGGAGAGCTGAGTGGGAGATTTTTGGGTTAACAATGCATACATACAATGTCGGTCAATTCCTTTACAAGAATCCTACACTAAACACATGTAATATCACACAAGTGAATCACTCCAATCTGAGGGTAAACATGTCAAGATCCAAGGTGATTCCATACACAGTAAAGGCTCCAAGATGAGATAGATACATAATAATTCTCCGTACTCCTTTTCCAAAAGCTCGCATGCACTCTGCCACTCCTCCTAAGCCATGTACTCATATGACTCCATTATCCTTGCATGAACACTATCACAACACAAGAATCCATGAGTCAACTACAAGCCTCCATAGAAGGATCCAATCGAACCACGCTATATAGAATCCTAATTCTCTCATCCATGATGCATGATGATCCTCTTCCTAATTAGGTTGTTGTCCAAGCAAGTGAGCCTCTCGATGTGACCATCATAAAGAATGTCCCTAATTTCATGAGAAAGATCCAATGCCCTTGGGAATAATGCTAAGAAAATAACCAATTGGGTTCAAGAAACTACTAAGAAAGCTATATGCAATGTGTTAATCCATCATGGACCATATACCATCTTCCAATCCATTTAAAACTAGCTAGGGGATAAACATACACCATGTACCATGCCCCCCAAGTGTCGCTATATTTAATTTTCACATGAATGGGATGAGGAAGGTCCAAAGGATGAAACGAATACTTTTCCTAAGTAAATGGGTGATTATGTATAATAATTAGTGTGAAGTAAATTTGAAGTCATGCCAAGAATTGGTAGCAATGACATAAAGCTATCTATCAAAATAGTTATCACAATTAAAGTGGGGCGCTATGATTATTTAACGGTTTCCAATGCACTAAGATCACTAGACATAATGCACTTTAGAGAGAGAAAAGTTAGATGGTTAATAGTGAAAATGTAGGTAAATAACTCCCAGATTGATTTATTCAATGTAGAAATCTATTATTTATAAAATGCTTATGGCTATTGGTTTCCATCTTCCAAAGTCTCTTTATATTCCTATGAAGAATTTTGGTATTTTTAAACTATTTACAATTGGAGCCATAATCCCATAGGATAAGGTTTCCATCATTCCCCCTCTTAATCTGAAGGGGTGTTTGTAACTCCAAGCATGTTTCTAAGAATTTTAAACTTTTCTTGTCCTAGTGCTTTGGTGAAGATGTCTACAATTTTCCCGTCCATGGAACAATGTTGTAGATGAATTGTCTTGGCATCTACATGATGTCAAATCAAATGGTACTTTATGTTGATGTGCTTGGTTCGCTCATGGAATATAGGATCCTTGGAAAAATTGATTGTAGAAGTGTTTTCGATCAATAAGGGAGTGGATTTCTATTCATTCTATGACAAATATTCAAGTATCTTCCTGAGTGACACTATATCCTTCATTTCTTCTGCAAAAACCATATATTCTGCCTCTGTCGTTGAATCTATTGGAAATGACTATTCGGTTGATATCCAAGAATTAAATATTAATCCAAGACTCATTTTGTATCTTGAAGTAGATACTTTTGTCCCCTTGTCACCATAAAAGTATGAATCATAGTACCCAATAAGCTTGAATTCATCTGCCTTAGAGTACTTGAGTCCCCTAAAAGTATCTTAGAACTCTTTTTGTAGCAGACCAATGCCTTTCACAAGGTTTGCGCATGAACCTTGAAAGGATGTGAACAACATATGAAATATTTGGCCTGGTGGTTGTAAGGTAAATAAGGATTCCTACAAGGTTTCGGTACTTAGTCACATCGTCAAATTATTTTCCTTCAATTGATGTGAGTTTCAACTTTTGTTCCATTCAAGTTGAGAGAGCGTTTCAATCTATCATGCAAAGTATGTTCGACAATTCTCCAACTACTTATTATGGGAGATTAATATATACTTAGGATGTTTAGTTTCCTCAATTCCCAAGTAGGAGTGAAGTGTCCCAGATCAGTCATCTCAAATCCCTTCTTCAATTATTTCTTTATGGATGCAATATAAATTTCATTGCTCCCTTCCATCAAAAGGTCATCTATATACACCACAAGAAACACAATAGATATTACAACTTTCTTTAGAAACAATGTTGCATAATAAAGATTATAATGTTTTAAATTTAGATTTAGAATATGCTCAGTTACCTTTTCATAACATGATTGAGGTGCTTGTTTTAGGCCATACAAGGACTTGATGAGTTTGCATACCTTTTATTCTTGTACCTTCAAAACAAATCCTTCTGGATGAGATGTGAAGGAATTTTCTTTCAAGTCTCCATTCAAGAATTTTTTTTTTACATCCATCTGGTAGAATTTCCGCCCATTTTGTGCATCCAAAGATAATAAGATGTGAATGGTAACCCATTTTTCTATGGGGGATAATGTATTTTCATAGTCATTTCCTTATTTTTGTGCATATCATTTCACCACAATCCTCTCTTTGTTATTTTCAAGTGAGCCATCTGATCTATATTTGTTCTTGTATACCCACTTGCAACTAATTGGTTTGGTTCCAAATGGAGGGTAAACCAACTTCCAGGTTCCATTCTTCATGAGTTCATCATAATCATTCTTCATTTATCCTTTCCATTCATCACGAGTAGTAGGATATTCAAAGGAAGTTGGTTCAAATTTAGTAAATTTAGTAGATAAATTCAATTCATAATCAAATAATACATCCATGTCATCACCTGAGTTATTTTGTTTCGCTCCATCTTCTTGTATGGTTGAACTTATTTTTCCCATCTTTCCAACTTCATCTAGATGGACATTTTCAAGTGTATTTTTATCCCATTTTGGAACTTTCCTTAATGGTATCGGTTGATCAACTAGTAGTGTTTCATATTCAAGATTCAATCTTCCAATCCTCTTAGTCACACCATCTAGTTGAACCTCTTGTTCAAGTGAAGTGGTGTTAACTTATTCTTCATGAGTTTCTTCATTAGGGGATGTTGGTGCTTCAAATTGAAATTCCAGAGACTGATCCAAGATAGGGATACCCCCTTCAATATATGTAATTCCATTATCAACTTCATAATATGTCTTTAGATTGGAGATTTTCTTCAGATGATCAACCTATCTATCAATACACTCGTCATGTTTAGTAGTTTCAAGAATAATGACATATATGGAAACCACAAACTTATTTTTTACCTCATCATAAAGACAATATGCTTTGGAGGTGTCTAAATACCCCAAGAAGATTAATTTTTCTACTTCAAGCACCAAGTTTTTCTCTTTGATCCTTTGGTATCAAGGAATAATAGGTGGAACCAATGACCCTGATATGCCTCACCAAAAGGATATGGCCATACTGCATTTCATGTGGATTCTTATATTTAATAGCATGAGACGAACTTATATTTCTCAAATATGTCTCACACAATACTGCATCACCCCAAAACATCAGTTTTACATTCTTGAAAAACATCATTGAGCATACCATATTCATGATGGTTCTATTCATTCTTTATTCCACACCATTTTGCTGAGGGTTATAAGGAAATAAAGTTTGATTTGCAATCCCATGTTAACAAAGGTAGTCTTCAAAGTCATTAGAAGTGTATTCTTTTCCATTATCAGTCTGAAGTGTGCCAGTATGAGATTGTGCTTGATTTTATATCCATGCATGGAAATTTTTGAATGATTGAAATTATTTAAATTTTGTCTTTAACAAGTATACCAAACATATTCTAGAGCATTCAACCACAATGGTAATGCGGTATTTAATACCATTGGTAGAAGGAATAGGCATGTGGCCACATAAGTTAGATTGAACCAACTCTAACTTTCTACATGCTATGAATTTTGACTCTTAGAATGGATGCTTACTATTTCCTAGTATGCATGCATCACATTTGTTCATCTACCTAGGATTGGTGGAAAAACCAAACACAACATTCTTTCTCAGCAAATGGAGCCTGTTATAATTCAAATGACCATATATAGCATGCCATGACAAATTGGATGACATATTACCTTCTCCATGTTAAGAGAGGTAGGAACAACTATGAACTCTTGCAGATGATCCCTTCAACTTCAACAACTTTCCATATTCATATCTGGTCATGATTACCTTCTTGTCAAAGGACTTGCTTATCTCTATGATTCCATCAAACATATGGATGGATGGACGTGATATAAAATTTTCACTAAGGACATTAGGATTCTTTGCAACTCTGGAAGATAGAGAATATTTTGAAACACAAAGTCCAGGAATCCCAAAATCTTGAGCTTGATAGAACCAATCCCTTTGGTTTAAGGCTAGATTTTTCTGCAAAATACACTATTCCATATACAATGTCATTAAGTTATTCACAAAAAAAAAAATTATAAATTTCATATGGGATGTTGCACCAATATCAAGAAACCATTCATTTTTGTAAGATGAAAAAGAGATGATTTAATTTATTCCAATATTACAATGTGAAACAATACAATGAGTGGATACATGAGCTTTAAAAAAGGCTTGGCTCTTACTCTTGTCTTCTTTCTTCTGATTATGTGTAATATCCTCTGGTTTATCCCCTAGACATTTTATTATTGTTTTTATGTTGTATAGAACGACACAATGTTCCTGGACTATGGTTTTCTCATTATTATTATTTTTATTATGTTGAACTTATAAAATAATTAATAAAATAAAAACAACAGGATGACCGATGTTATGAAAGAGAGTATGAGGAATCATGTTGTTACGAGAAAGGGGTTGTGTAAAAGTGTTTACCTATGTGTGTTGAGACTATGTTTATGTTGCACACCCTTCTTATGTACTTGGTGGACCCTTTTGGTTATGTACCATCATGTATTATGTTACTCCTTGGTTTTACTTACGTTGAGATTAATTTTTATTTGAGGATTAGAGTCTCTTTCTCACCTAGTGCACCCTCATGAGTTGGATTAGTGTCCATCCTAGTATATCCACTTGATGTGTAACTCCTATTTTATATTCTTGGAATGTAACACTCATTCTTGTGTCCCTCTCTCTCCCAGTTCGAATTTCTCATGAAGGAATTTGATTTGCTTGTGTTAGAAGTCACTCTTATGTGTTGGTTCATGTTTTTTCTCTCATGCTTTTGTTTGGTACTTGTACTGGTTTGATTTTATTTTCTTGGTATGAGATCCTTACTGATCCTATTCCCAACATGAGTTACTCTAGAGCCACTGGTATTTGTCATGGAGCCACTGGAATTTCTACTTGCCATTGGGTTGTGGTTTGTCTGTTGTCCTGGAGCCATTGGAATTGCCTTGGAGTGGAATTAAAGGTCATACTTGCCACTAGGTTTTGGCCGGATTAATTTTTGATATAATTTATGGTTGAGTGCACCCTTTCTTGTGGCATCATGGTTCTGTATTGGGGGTGACCATTGAAAAGTGATTTTTGGCTACCATTCTGTCTATGGCTAGGTGGATCATGCCATGATCGATTTTGATTACGTCTTTGGAAAATATGATTGCTTTATATCATGTTTATTTAATTTATTTGGGTCTGATATGATTCATTTATGGATGCACATGAAACATTTGATGAAACTTATGATCTATTTGTGGAATAAATTTCTCATGGAATTCAATCTATTTATGCAAGAAAATTTTGCGAAGGAATTGGAAGCTAGTTTTTGGGATTTTGTGCACAAATTGTTAGAAATGATTATTTGGAACCTATTATATAGAAATAATATTTATGTCCCTGTTCATTATATAATTTTTATTTTTATGGTACAGTACCTTGGAATGGTTTAAGACACTTCCCTTTGATGCTTCTACCTTTTATTCGAAAACTAGTTCTTCAATGGATTGTTTTGCATAGTTTGGAGACTTGGCACATGAAGTGTTTGTAAAAATTAATGAGTTTTATTTTTATTCTTATGTATTATAAATACACTTGAAATGTGTGTGATAATTTTATGGTAAATATTTTTTATAGTGTTTGGGAAACGTCTTTCGAAATTCTAGATCAATTTCCAATTTCTAGCTTCTTCAATGGAATTATTTTGAGTAGATTTGTGACTTTGCATATGAAGTGATTGGCGAAAGGTTAAACTGAGATATACCCATATTATGAAATATAAAATGTGTTATTTAGAGTTGGAATGGAATTTTAATTATACTATTATTTTTGGATTTAATTATTCTAGCGATTCCTAGAATTACTAGTCAAATCGAATGAGTAGAATTAGCTAGTTTTGTGAGTTATTTAAAGGGCTGTATATGGGAGGAAATATATATAAATATGAATGTATGTGACCCCTGATATTATTTACATGAGATAAATTAGTCATATATTTCTCTTTATTTGGATTTTGGAAGGTTAAATTGGAAACTTGGTACATTGTTGTGAATATTGATAACTAGTTGTGGATTGAAATCTTTGTTTTCATAAAAATGGAATGCTACAACCATGTGATTGTTTCTAACATGTTATTTTTATTTAGGGGTTTAATTATAATGTGTTATCATTTAATTCTGGATGCATTCCATTTTGTTTCAGTTATTTAGACTCAATTCCTTGAGGTGAATGTTAACTAGTTTCATTGGGATTGATGGAAAAGATCACCTTATGTGCAATTGGAATGATCTACAAATACAAATTTTATTGGATGTAGGTGCATAATCAAATATTTTTTTAATGCATGTAGGATTTATTTTTGGTTTAATGGCACGGCTACAAGTTTATTTTGTGCAAGAATAACTCCTTATATTGGAAAACTAGTTAACTAGTCTTGTGGACTATCTTTCGTAATTACCATGATTAATTTTTGTAAATTATGGTAATTAGGACTTAGTTAAATATAATTAGATGGTTTTAATCCATTGGGATTTATAATTTATGGTTATTTAAAAAAAAAATGGATTTGTGATAAGTGTCATCATTTGCGCACTAACTGTCGTTAAGTGTCGTAATTAACACCTTAATTACTAGTTATCTGTGAATACAAATAATTAGCCTTTAGAAGTGGCTATAATATATGATATGGATTGGATTAAAGGTATAATTATTTTATATGATTTTAATAAAAAAATTCATCCCTGGAATAATTTGTTGAAATAATTTGTAATTAAAGGGATTTTGTTAAAATTAAGTCATGAAAAATAAAATAAAATATTTTTCAACTAATCCGATGTGCAAAAATGATCTAATTAGACTTAGAGAGATAAATATATTCCCTTGAGACCATTTGATATCATCGAGGGACATTATAGGTGGTATCAGAGCCGCAGTAGCAACACTGCGACTGTTGGACCTATTGGTTGCTTTAAATTTGCTTGCTTGAACAAAAGTTAAACGCTGCCTATATGAAAGTTGATTATGAAAGTGATGCTATATTTTTGAGACATGAAAATTTATATTTTATTTTGAATATTTGGAATATGTTTGAAAAGAATCATATCCTTTTATGCATTTTGCTTATTTATTTATTTCAAAAATTGAAGACTGTTATAGTATGCTTTGTTTACTCTTAACTAGAAAATTAATTATTATTTGAGAAAATAAATAAATATGATAATGGAATGTTAAAAAACTTAGAATGAATACATTCCACCTTACAATAACTAATTTAACCCAGGAAGACCCTACAAACAAAAATAGTAGAGGATGGAAGTTAAATAGACAACCCCTTATGGCCCTGAAGAGGAGTATGTAGGAAGGAGGAGTAGTTCATCCCTTGACTTGGAAGAATTGATTGAGAAATGCAATGAAATTACCACTCACCTTCAAGAAAAAGCCATGAAATAACAAATATCCTTAAATACTTTCCAAGACAATGAAGAAAGGAAAAGCAGGAAAACTTACTCTAGGATGGAATTTCCACCAGATAGTTACCATACACCTCCTGTGATTAAAAGTGATAGAAGTCTTGAGACTAGTCCAACCATATTTTTAGATGACCATAATAGTAGAAGGACAAGGTATGAAGATGTTCAATTGATCAAAGAATGAAGAAATATTAGACCTCCAACCTTTGATGGCGAAGTTAAATAGGGTGAAGAAGCATAAACATGGCTAGTAGGGCTCTAAAAGTTTTT
This sequence comes from Pseudotsuga menziesii, assembly GCA_001517045.1. Taxonomy (NCBI): domain Eukaryota; kingdom Viridiplantae; phylum Streptophyta; class Pinopsida; order Pinales; family Pinaceae; genus Pseudotsuga; species Pseudotsuga menziesii. Next base: position 485,214 of record LPNX010474480.1, read on the forward strand.
CCAATTGCATAATTACTCATCAACCATGGAAGCATTAATATGTATCTATGATTTGAAGGGAAGAGACTCTCTTTGGTGGGAACATTTTTTTAAACTGAAATGTATTGATGAAGAAAATATAACTTGGAAAAAGTTTAAAAAGTGTCTTCAACAAGAACACTTTTCAAAGAAATACTATGATAATAAGATGGATAAATTATTTGAACTTAAGCTAAGAAATTTAACTATGGATGCATATAAGAATACATTTCTTGAACTTATAACTTATGCAAACTATCATAAAATATGGTAAAGTTAATATTCAAATATTTATAAGTGGGCTACCAACTTTTTACATGGATATAAAGATTTAGTATCATATGCCCAAGACCCTTAAGGAAGTAATCAAGAAGGAAAAAAAATGTGTAAGTTGGATAAGAATAAGGAACATAAGAAATTTATGTTAGGATTATTAATCCTCCCTTGTCCAAATTTGTTCATATGTCTAAATCAGGAGTCATGTCTAAATCGAGAGTCCATCCCGTCTATTTATAGTCATTAGCACCATTGGGTCCACTAGGTCTAATTAGGGCACATGTTTCAGTTTCTAAAGTGTGGGGAACACTAATTGAGGCTTACTACCACTGATTGGACTTAATTGCATCATTTTAGGAGCCTCCTAGACCAATCCCTACAATTTAGGAGCCACTGGGAGTGCCAAAACCAACCAAGGTCAGTTCAGCTCAGTTAATGACTAGTTAAGCTAAGTTAGGAGTTAGTTACATTCAGTTCAAGTCCTCTACATTCAGTTAGCGCTAGGTTTACTTGAATACACTCATGAGGGGCACATTTCTCACCTACCACAGTCAGTTATCCTTAGTCAACACTGAATGTAACACTTGAGTTGTGTTGTAGAGCTCCGATGAACTTTGGTTATGGTTTAGACAAGGTCAGTTAACTACTGAGTCCTTCGATAGTGATTTAGACAAGGTCTTAGGTACCTACAGTCAAGTAGAGTCTATCAATTTGAATTTCCTCATGTGGATTCAAATTTCGTGTGGCTATTAAATCCATTGTACTTCATTGTAATAATTATCCGATTACTTTTTTATTAATGAAAGCATCCACAGCTGCAAGCCATTTTTGCACTGTTTCATTCTTCAATTGCTGAGTAAATTGTGTGATCTATTTTGTGAGTTGTGTGTTTGTCCACAGATCTTTGTGCTCAATTTAATATGGTATCAGAGCCTTGGTGGACAATACACCTCTCCTCCTCGGATCTCTAGCTGGATCATTTTTTTTGAGCAAATTGCTCCTTCTAGTACTGCACCAGAAGTGGATAATTTACCACTTAATATCCCAAGTTAGGAAATTGTTGATCAAGATTGCTTTATCAACTATGATGGGTGTGAAGGAAATTCCAAAAGTGCAGACTATCGACCTTACTTTGTATGTTTGATTGTGTGATAGGTTATCATATTTTCTTACAGCATTCTCTACAAGCAGCCTCTTCTTCTCACTGCATTCGCTACAGCAGCTCATTTCTTCTTACTACATTCAAAATGGCTCATCCATTGGATCCTCTCACTCCCTTCAATTATCACCAGTGGAAGGATGCCATGGTGGTAATGCTCCGCACCAAGAAGCTCTTCAGACTCATAGAAGAAACAGAGGAAGAGCCAGATTCAAATAAAGACAAAGCTAAGTACATGAACAGGCTTGATGAAGCCCATGGACACTTGATCTACTCAGTATCTAGAGATCTTCGATTTCACATCCAATAATTGAAGACTCCCAAGGAGGTTTGGGACAATATTGCCTCCTTATTTGATAAGCAGGATGAGATGAGGATCCATCAGCTAGAAAATGATCTGATTACTCTCAATCCATCCAATTTCAAATATCTGAATGAATTCTTCACAAATTTCAAGAACCTGATCTATCAGTTGAAGCAATGCAAAGTGAAGAAGGATGAAGATCAGCTCATCCTTTCCATTCTCACAAAGCTTAATGCAGCCTACTTAGTCTTTGTATCCACCTTCCAAACAATAAGGCTCACTACTCCAAATTGGAAGATGCCCACTCTTAATTCCTTCATCCAATATCTTATTTCTGAGAATGATAAATTGATCCAAATGGGGATCATTTTATCTTCCAAAGATCTATCTCTAGTTGCAAGAGTAGATAAGGTAGCGAATGACAAAGGGAAGCAAAGGGATGAGTCCCCTGTGAATAAAGAGCGGTCAAAAGAACCTTCAGTTTCAAAGAGGAGCAAGAAGAATGACAAAGGCAAGGTCCTCTGCTCTTACTGTGGAAGGGGATTTCATTTAGAAAGCTCCTGTATGAGAAGAAAACTTGATGAAATGGCTCTTCTTTTGAAGAAACATAACATTTATGTACCTTAGAATAGGGTTTTTCTGGAAATTCCACAGTAGACATTTTTAGTTGATATTTCGATTCCAAATTTGGAACCATCATCAGGAAAACTAGTCAATTTGGATGGATAAGCTGCAACTCTGGAGAATAAATAGGCTTTAGTTCATAAGGTTATCAAAATTATTTAATTGAAGATGACTAATCTTAGGTATAGGTAGAGTATTTTTAATTTTTAAACTTACAAAATAAAATTTATGTACCTACTAGCGCAAGGAAGGATGACTCTGAAGAAGAAGAAGATGAAGAATACCAAAGGAAATGCCATGCACTGAAGGCTTGCTGCACATCAGCACATACCTTCCTCATTGATTCTGGAGCTTCCAACCATATGGCTGCATCCAAAGAATCATTCTCTTCTTTTCAGTCCTTTTATGGTCCTAGTATTCAGATGGGAAATAACAGTAAATTCAAAACAAAGGGGAAGGGATCTGTCAAACTTGAACATGGAAGGTTCAAAGATGTGTTATTTGTTCCCTCCCTAGCTTCAAACCTATTATCTATCTATCAGATGACCCATACTAGATCTCCAAAGCGAGTGATCTTTGGTCCTGACTCAATGGAGATCATAGATATATCTATTGGGAGCATCATAGAAAAGGGTACTACAAATCATGCTTCAAAAGCATATGAGTTCTCACATTTCATGCCTCCTTCAGAACCAGTGCACTCTCAGCAGCCACTTGCAAGGGAAGGTAAAATAATTGCACCTACTTCTTTTACAACTTCTACTAGTATTGCAAATCCATATTTATCAGTTTATGAGATTAAGATTTAGGGTGACTCAGATCTAGATTCATTCCCTACTTCCAAACTGGAAGCTAGGAAGATGACCGAAAACTCACCTGACACTCAGAAAGGAAAGACCCTTGCGCTATGCCATGCAATCTTACCTCCTTCAGAGAGATGCAATAGACTCCCTGTAAGATGCTATATGGCAAGGGATCAGTCTCACTACATTCAAAAGAATGGATATGATCATACACCTCTTCATTCAGCAAGAGACAAAGGTTACATTCCTCCTTCCTTCCATCATCATTTTTGGAGAAGAAGGAGAAGTCTACATGCCAGGCCCTAGAATACCTGTGCACAACACACCATGCATGTTGCTTCACTACCTCACAGAGATGAAGATTGCAGCAACATATTTTCAAGTTTTTCAAACTTGAGACTTGATTCTACCTGCTTATATAGAGAGGGGGGCTTTTTTCCCATGTGGTTTTTTCCCCAGCTCCTTGTATTAAGCAGTTACTTTATTTTACTTGATGTAATGGGTGACCTGTGGTCTTAGTTACCAGGGCCCACAGTTTGTCCAAGTTAGTATTCAGGGGGGGTGTTAGGATTATTAATGCTCCCTTGTCCAAATTTGGTCATGTCTAAATCAGGAGTCATGTCTAAATCGGGAGTCCATCTAATCTATTTATAGTCATTAGAACCATTGGGTCCACTTGGCCTAATTGGGGCACATGTTTCAGTTACTAAAGTGTGGGGAACACTAATTGAGGCTTACTTCCACTGATTGCACTTAATTGCATCAGTTTAGAAGCATCCTAAACCAATCCCTACAATTTAGGAGCCACTAGGAGTGCCGAAACCAACCAAGGTCAGTTCAGTTCAGTTAATGACTAGTCAAGCTAAGTTAGGAGTCAGTTACATTCAGTTCTAGTCCTCTACATTCAGTTAGCGCTAGGTTTACTTGATTGCACTCATGAGGGGTGAATTTCTCACCTACCACAGTCAGTTAGCCTTAGTCAACACTAAATGTAACACTTGAGTTGTGTTTTAGAGCTCTGATGAACTTCGGTTATGGTTTAGACAAGGTCAGTTAACTACTGAGTCCTCTAATAGTGATTTAGACAAGGTCTTAGTTACCTACAGTCAAGTAGAGTCTATCAATTCGAATTTCCTCATGTGGATTCGAATTTAATGTGGCTATTAAATCCATTGTACTTCATTGTAATAATTATCCAATTACTTTTTGATTAATGAAAGCATTCACAGCTGCAAGCCATTTTTGCATTGTTTCATTCTTCAATTGCTGAGTAAATTGTGTGATCTATTTTGTAAGTTGTGTGTTTGTCCACAGATCTATGTGCTCAATTTAATAATTTAAGGATAAGAATAGCATTACATGAGACCAAAGAAAGAACATAACCAAGAATATTTTCAACAGAAGTGGTAATTTTCATAAGAAACCAGATTTAGATAAGAGACCTCTTGTTAGACGTCGGAGTTGTAATGAGAATCATTATGTAAGAGAATCTCCACATAAGAAAGGAGACAACATTCACAACATTCAAGAAGAAACAATAGGCGATGTTGGTAATACTCAGAGGATTTATGCAGCTTTAGAAGTTAGGCAAGAAGATCATCAGTCTCACATGATAGAAGTGGTAGGTAATATTGTTAATAGAACCCTGTCTATTTTAATTGATTCAAGAGCTAGTAACAGTTATGGTTCACCTAGTGTAGTTTTGAATTGTTCTCTTAAGAAAATAGTAAAACAATGTTATTTGGAAATGAATGGTTTAAATACTTTAGCATATTTGAATGTTATCCCCTTAGGCTCTTACAATGTTTTGATTGGTATGGGTTGATTGACTACAAACCAAGCTATCTTGGATTTTTACAATAAGATTTGTGACATCTCTATATGAGGAAAGAAACATAGTAACAGTTAAAAGAATACATAGACCGATATCTTTAATACAAGTTACAACCTTACAATTAAATACGTGTTTTAGAAAAGGATGTCATATTTATGCAACTCACCTTGAAGAATGTAAGGAAAAAAAACCTTAGTTGTAGGACTACCCGATATTACATGAATTTGTAGATGTATTTCAAGAGATACCTAAAATTATTCCTAAAATAGATATAGAATTTATTATTGATCTAGTTCCTAGTGTAGTTCATTCGTCTAAATTCCCTTATAGGATAAGTACACCTAAATTGAAAGAGTTACATATGCAATTAAAGGAGTTAGCAAGGAAACGTTATATCAAGACTAGTGTTTTACCTTGGGGAGCATTGATTTTTTTTGTAAGAAAGAAAGATGGTACCTTGATACTTTACAGAGATTACATGTAGTTAAATAAAGAAAATATCAAGAACAAGTATCATTTGCTAAGAATTGATGACTTATTTGATCAATTAAGGGGTGCCACAATGTTTTCAAAGATAGATCTCAGGTCGAGTTATCATCAGTTCAGAATTAAGGAAGAGGACAACAGTAAGACAACTTTTAGATCAAGATATGGTCACTATGAGTTTCCATTTGTTCCATTTGGTTTGATGAATGCACCGACTACCTTTATTTTCTTGATGAAATCAATTTTTTGAAAATATTTGGATAGGTTTGTGATTATTTTCTTGGATGACATACTAGATTACGCCAAGACAAAGAAAGAACACAAATACCACTTAAGACTAGTAATACATGTACTCAAATGGAATCAACTTTATGCTAAGTTAAGTAAGTGCTATTTTTATTTGAACAATATTCACTACTTAGGACATATTGTATCAAAAGAAGGAATCTCAGATGACCCAAAAATATAGAAGAAATTATGAATTGGGAAACACCTAAGAATGTGACAGAGGTTAGATCTTTTGTGGGATTAGCGGGTTACTATCGCAGGTTTATAGAAATATTTTCAAAGATTGCACATCCAATAAATTCTTTACAAAATAAAGGTATAAAATTTGATTGGACATTTAAATGTTAAAAACGTTTTTAGAAGCTTAAGGAGATGCTTACCAGTGCACCATTTCTCAAAATTGTGAATCCAAATGAAAATTTCATGGTATGTACAGATGCATGTTAGAAGGGTATAGGTGGTGTGTTAACTCAGAATGGATAGGTTATTTGTTACGAGTCTAGGAATTTAAAGGAACGTGAACAAAATTATGCTACACATGAATTGGAATTAGCAATAGTACATGCTTTAAAAATATGGAGACACTACTTAGTGGGGAAGAAATTTGACTTAAACTAATCACCATGGACTAAAATACTCACTATAACAAAACCATGTGATTAAAATCTCTTTTTGCTTCCTTTTTTGCATTTAGACCATATTTCAATGTATTTTTCTTCATTTTTTGGACAAAATGGTGCAATTTCACGGGTTGGTGCTAGTTTAGGCTTTTTTTGCGTCCTTTTTCTAAATATGATGCAAATTATGGCATGATTTGCACATTTTTATGCGCCAGGATTTGCATAAGGTTTTGCGCTAGGTTTTGTGCCTAGTTTTGCACCTATTTTGTACATATAATCTTGTTGCACCCCCTTTTACATCCATGTTTTCCTCCACTTTTACGCCCATGTTTACATCCACCATTGCATAATTTTTTACATCCTTTTTTGCATCCACTTCTGCTTCTTTTTTTGCATCCCTTTTTGCATCTCCTTGTGTGCCAAGTTTTGCATCACAATTTACATCCTGTTTTGAGTCTAGTTTTGCATCTAGATTTGTTTCACCCACTTTTGAATCCATTTTTTCATCCACTTTTGCACCCACATTTTCATCGCTTTTTGCATCCCATTTTGCATCCATGTTTACGTCTTTTCTTTCATCTACTATTGCATTCACTTTTGCATCCACTTTTGTTGCATCCCAATTCACACCCATTTTTGTGCATACGTTTCCACCCACTTTTGATTCAACTTTTGCATCCACATTTGCATCTTTTTTGCATCCAAGTTTACATCAGTTATTGCATCCATTTTTGTATCCACTTTTGCATCGGGTTTTGCGTTGGATGTTACACCTACTTTTGCATCTACTTTTGCATGTACTTTTGTTGCATCCACTTTTGCATCTAATTTTTCATCCAATTTTACTTCCATGGTTGGATCCACTTTTGCATCAATTTTTTCATCATGTTTTTCTTCCACGATTGCATCATTTTTTGCATCCACTTTTGCATCTCCTTTTGCATCCACTTTCGGTGCACCCAATTATGCGCCCCCTTTTGTGCCTACTTTTGTTGCATCCATGTTTGCATCCTTTTTGCATCCATGTTTTTATCCACTTTTGCATCCATTTTTGCACCCAGATGTTGAACATGACAATGAGGATAATGATTATGATATTGAGGATGGCTATGATGATGATGATAATGTTGTTGATAATGAGGAGAATGATGACAATGATGATGACGATGACAATTATGATGATTATGATGATGACAATGACAATGACGACATTGACTATGATTATGATTGTAATGAAATGATTGATGATGAAGGTGATGATGACAATTAAAATGATGATGAATACAATGAGAATAATGATGTTCATCATCTTAAAAAATAAAGTTGTTATTTTTCATGCATAAATCGTATGTGTCCTCCATGAACCTTTTCCACTAATCACATCTTTTGGGTAGATGCTATTTCTTATGCCAAATGTAATGATGAATAACTGCTGATAATATCAACAGTGATGATCATGATTATGTTAAGGACAATGGCGATGATAATGACATGAGTATTGATTATGACAATGATAATTACTATTGTGATAATCATGATGACTATGAAAATGATGTGGATGATGACGATGATGATGATGATCATCATCGTCATCGTAAAAAATATCATCATTTTCCTTGTCATCTAGTTCATCATCGTCATCATTTAAAGCATATGGGATATGGTTACCATTTAAAGCATGCATAACAAGTGGGATATGCCATACAATTTTAAGAATGCATAACTTATAACTATGATTGAGCACATTTTAATCTTGGAGCTTGTAGTGAAACTAGGTTTATTTACCTCTACCAACACTTTCTTATAAGGATCACCATCACTGTCATCATTCATTTCATTCTCATTGTCATCGTAACTGCCATTGTCATCATTAATATCATCACCATCATCATCATCATTATGCATATTTATGTAAGTATTTATAATGACCCATTATCATATTTCTCATTAAGTTATGTGTGTTCTTCATAGTAACCAATTTCGTTATTTTAGGAAATACGTTTTTCAAATAACTCGACATCATCTTTCAAGGACACACACACAAACACACATTTCTCAAAATTATGTATTGATTTAAGTTTAATGCCTTGAAACGTAAATTGCATTATACATGGAGATGAAAGCAAGTATGTAGATTCAATACTACTAATGTGGACATATAACATGATAAGATTGGTTTTTCGATTGCAAAAATCATATATCCTATCTTATTTGGATAATTTCACAGCTAAGGGGGTAGCGGGTTAGTGGTTAAGGGGTTTAGGTTTTGGGGGTACTTGTGGGTAAGTAGTCTATGAGTTAAAATGTTAGTTTGTTAGGGGTTAGATGTTAGGGTAAGGTATAAGGTTAGGGTAAGGTACAAGGTTAGGGGGTTATAGGTTGAAGCTTACAAGGTGAGTGAAATCATTATTTGGGTTGGGTGTGCTAGGTCCATGAGTCATCTAATTGGGTTGGTTGTGTTAGGTGTGTTTAGTTGTTGGGAGTAATAAGTAAGTGATTGAAGATACAAGAAGTTGTTACTCATGGACAAAAACCTTACACTTAATACAAAACTAATGATATCAAGGACCATGGGCCATAGAACACTACATATGCCCTACATAAAGAATATTTTCCCAACATAAGGTGTATGGGAATGAATTGGATATTTAGTTAATAGTACATGGTGTCACGTACCCATACATTGATTATTATGCGGAATTAAAAATTTCCTACAGAACCTTTTTCATTCTTTGAAACACATGGCATGGCCATGAAGCACTCCTCAACATTCATGTTATGCTACCACATTGTCAAGTTCCCCCTCTCATCCACCATTGATCAATTCAGCAATTTACGACGAAAGATCTCAGAGGAGATCGAACGGCAGAGAAGAATCGTGATAGAGATCGATGGTCACAATTTGTTCCACATTTGGGAACAGATCAACAGCTGAGAATCAAACCGCAAAAATCAACGATGTGGAAAACCTGAATCCACATAATCGAGGAAATTCAAATTTGAGGTCCTACATCCCGCATCCCGCATGTGGAAAGGAAAGTTGCATAGAAAAAATACAGAAATAGATATTTACATAAGGAAGTTTCCGCTTCCTGCATCCTACATCCCGCAAGTTGCGGAAAGAAGAGTTGCGAAAGGAAAACTACGGAAATAGAGATTTACAGAAGGACGTTTCCGCATCTCGAATCCCGCAAGTTGTGGAAAGAAGAGTTGTGTAAGGAAAACTACGGAAATAGAGATTTACATAAGGACGTTTCTGCATCCCAAATCTCGCAAGTTGTAGAAAGAAGAGTTGTGGAAGGAAAATTGCAGAAATAGAGATTTACAGAAGGACATTTCCGCATCCTGCATCCCACAGGTTGCGGAAAGAAGAGATTTCTGCAGAATTTCAACCTGCTAACAAAAGTCTTGGACCAAATTGATCATTCAGGCCATCACCAATCCAACCATGAAACTCAGAAATGCATTGAAATTAAACATAAATAGATGCATACAATTGAAATTATACAACGAAAGTAAATACATTCATCAAAACATTCAACCTATTCATCACAACTTATTAAACAAGATAAAGTTGCAGAGATTGCACACAAGAAATACTTATCTTGAAAGAAGCATGTCCCACAACCAAATATGTCGCTGCACCGTTCCAACCAACCATAGGCCAGTGCACTCCTCAATCTCTCAGCAACACTGCCACCCCCAAGCTAGGCATGATTCCCACGAGGAATAAGGAACACTAACTGGCTCCCACATAGACAATAATGAAACCAAACTCAGCCCAGCCAACACTGTTGGGTTTATCAGGCTATAGACAAACAATCCAATATACTATTGGGTTTATCAGACTGTAGTCATTCAAGCCAACATTCTCATTAAGGACTCGCCAAGCCAAATAATAAATGGGTTTATCAAGCTGCAAAGGAACTGGAAAACTTGAACTGCTAAGCTAGTGAGCTCAACCACCGAGCTATGGACACCTGCACTAGATCAGGCTTGGCTCCTAAAACATCTACACACCCCAAAAAGGAAGCGTCCATTTATTTGCTACACAGTCCCTCGAGCTATGCCTTCCCTTTCAGTGTTGTTTAGGGAGTGCAAAGAAGAAAACCAGCCCCTCTTGATCTATTTGTGAGGTTCCTTCCTACACTAGGTTTATCAAGCTAGTTCAGATCCAATTCCACTCCAGACCATTTCAAACCAAGGAAAAAATATGCACACACAACATATCACAAGGTCAACACAGCAAAATAGACTTCCACTCGCTTTGTGACAGAGGAGGCCATTACACAACAACACTTCGGTTGGTAACAACAGGTGAACAACACACGGTTCTGCAAAACAAGTGAACAACACAGAACAACATACGATTCTACAAAAATAGGCAAATGCACATTGCGCATGCATAGGATGTAATTGAGAGTGATTAGAATCGACCACCACATTTTTGGGTGAAAGCCCCCGATGATGGACTGCGCATGCACAGGATGGAATTGAGAGTGATCAGAATCGACCACCATAATTTTGGGTGAAATCCCTTGATGATGGACTATGCATGCACAGGATGGAATTAAGAAACTGAAAACACTCAAGGATGGATGATCAAAACGTTCCCCACTCCCCATAGCGTGAGGGAAGATGAAACGTGAGTGCATGAGGGAATGGGTATACGTTTTCTGGGTGTTTTCTTTTGACACATGGATTTGGTCCCCATGGCTCAAGGTTAAACATTCCCCCTCCCTGTTCCTTAGGAAATCATGCCCCCATCTCATTATTTTTTGCATTGACATAGCTGGTTGTGGGTTTTTAATTAAATTGTATATTTATGTGATGTCCAAAATTATATATTGTGGTTGACTTAGCACCATAAACCATAGGCATCAACTTAGATCACCTATACACAAAACATCAATCAATGGTATGGCCTTGGTGTTGAGCTCCTTTCCATGATTCCATACAATATTCTCATCATATATATATTTAATGCAAAACGGGGTCAAAATCGAGGTGTTACATTCCCCTCCCCCTTCAACAGCACTATCCTCAGTGATCTGTAGATTTGAACAAAAAAGGATGTTCCATTTGCATGGCATCCTCTAGCTCCCATGTAGCCTCTTCAGGACCATAGTGCTCCCATTGAACCTTTACCTGCCCTATGGCTTGGTTCCGGAGCATTGTGACCTTCCTGGAGAGGATGTGCATTGGCTCAATTTGGAATTTTCCCTCAGGTTCCACCTGAATGACATCCCAATTTATCACATGGTTAGGATCATGTACATATATCTTAAGAAAAGAAACATGAAAAAAATTATGAGCCCTAGTGATAGCAGGCAATGCAAGTCTATATGCAACTGGCCCTAATCTTTCAAGCACTTCAAATTACCCATAGTATCTAGGTGATAGCTTGGCACAAATTCCAAGCTTCAAGGAACTCTTCTTTTCCTTCACTCTGAGGTAAACATGATCCCCAACACTGAACTCTCCGTTCACCCTATGCTTATCTGCATATATTTTTTTCCTATCATGGGCTTCTTTCAGATTCTTCCTGATCTTTACAACCTCCTGCTCCATTTCCTTGAGCAATTCTAGACCAAGCATAACCATGTTCACTGTATTATCCCAAGTCACTGGTGTCCTACACCTCCTGCCATACAAAGATTCATATGGACTCATCCCTACAAATGCTTGTTGTCCATTGTTATAAGAAAATTCTACCAAGTGTAAATAATTTTCCCACTTGGTTGGTTTGTCCATCACATACATGTGAAGCATGTCTTCAAGCACTTGATTAACTCTCTCTATATTTCCATCAGTCTGAGGATGGCAGGTAGTGTTGAAATTCAACTTTGCCCCCAAATCTACAAACAATCCCTTCCAAAAATTGGAAGTGAACTTGACATCTCTATCAGAGACTATTGCCTTAGGACATCCATGCAATTTGAAAATCTCCTTCATGAATATCTTTGCAATGTCATCAATCTTATGTGTAGAATTAATTGGTATAAAATGTGTTTCCTTTGTCAGCTTTTCCCCCACAACCATGATGGAATCATGTTGCCTCCAAGTCATTGGAAATCCTGTAATAAAGTCCATGGAAATAACTTCCCATTTCCATTTTGGAACTGGCAAAGGCTGCAACAAACCTGTTAGGTGTTGATGCTCAACCTTCACCTGCTGACATTTCATGCGCCTTGAAATATATTCAGCCATGTTGTTTTTCATCCCTGGCCAAAAGTACTGCTTTCTAGTTGTAGAAATTGTCTTATGATATCCTGGGTGCCCCAAATATGGAGTTTGATGGATCTCATCCATAACAACCTTCCTCAAATATGCTACATTTGGAATATAAACTCTGTTCTTACAAGTAAGGATTCCATCTTCTTCTAATTTATATCCCTCATACTTCTTTTCAAGGTTTTTCCCCTGCAACTTGTCTTTTACCTGCACGTACAATTCATCTTCAGCGGTATGATTAACAATCTGATGTCTCAAATCTGACTGGAAAATACTAAGAGATTCCACATGCATTTCCTGCACCTTCTTTCTTAGTGCATCAGCTACCTTATTCTCTTTTCCTTTTATGTGCTTTATTTCAAAATAAAACTCACATAAAAACTCCAGCCATCTAGCTTTCCTAGAATTTAGAGTAGGCTAATCAAACAAATACTTCAGACCACAATGGTCTGTTCTTATCTCAAATCTTCTGCCATCAAGTAATTCCTACACATCTTGAGAGCATGTACTATGGCTGCAAGTTCCAGATCATGAGTGGCATATTTCTTCTCATGCTCCTTCAAATTTCTTGACTCATAACATATTACATGGTTTTATTGCAGAAGAACTCCTCCAAGTCCTTGACCTCATGCATCAATGCACACCACAAAATCTTTCTCTGGGTCTGCAACTTTCAAGACTAGTGCACTTGTGAGAAGATTCTTCAATTGCTGGAAACTTTCTTCACACCTTAAATGTCCATTCAAAGTTTATTCATTTCCTTTGCAAAGAAGTGATGGCATGTGCAAACTTGGAGAATCCTTCAATGAATCTCCTGTAGTATCCTACAAGTCCCATAAAAGATCTTACATCTGTCACATTTCTTGGATTAATCCAATTCATAATGGCTTCAATCTTGTCAGGGTCCATAGATATACCCTCTTCTGAGATAATGTGACCCAAGTACATAATTCTATCTTTATAGAAGTCACACTTTCTCAACTTTGCATACATCTTATGCTGCTTGAGCAACTAATTTCAATCTCAGATGCTCTTCATGTTCTTCCTCATTCTTAGAATAAATAATAATGTCATCAAGGAAAACAAGAACACACTTGTCTAAATACCTACTGAAGACACTATTCATAAGGCACATAAATGTAGTTGGTGCATTTGTGAGACCAAATGGAACCACTAAAAACTCATAATGTCCATACCTTGTTCTGAAGGTTGTCTTATGAATGTCTTCATCCTGGATTCTCACTTGATTGTAGCCAGACCTCAAGTCAATCTTGGAAAATATCTTTGCTCCTCTCATTTTATCAAAGATATCATCAATCCTAGGAAAAGGATATTTGTTCTTCACCGTGGCTTTGTTCAGTCGGCTGTAATCAATACACAATCTGAGTGTACCATCTTTCTTCTTCACAAACAGAATTGGTTCTCCCCAAGGAGACACACTCAACCTGATGTACTTGTTTTCCATCAACTATTGCAACTGCATCTTCAGCTCTATAATTTCTAGTGTACTCATCCTGTAGGGTGTCTTTGACACTAGTGCTGCTCCTGGCACAAGTTCAATTGTGAATTTAATGTCTCTCTTTGGAAAAAGCCCTAGAATCTCATCAGGAAAAACATCCCTGAATTATTGCAATATAGGATAGTACTCCAAACTAATAGTTTCATTCTCCACTGCCTCCACAACATGAGCTGCATACACTCTGCAACCCTTCCTACAAAACTTCTTCAACTGCATTGCTGAAATACGCCTCACAGAAATCACCTTTGGAATACCTCTTACAACTATTGGGTTCCCTTCTTCATCCATGCATTCAAAAGTCTAATTGTAACAGTCAAGCTTTACCCTATGAGATTCTAACCAATCCATTCCAATGAGAACATTATAGGAACCCAGTGGTAGAACATTCAGATCTACATAAGTGACCAACACATTCATCACCAATGGACATTTTTCCACCACTTCACTAACCTTTCTCCTAGTTCTAGTGGCTAGCTGAACTAACCACTATTTGCTATGCTTTAATTTCTTAAAAGCACAAATCTCCACTACTCTAGGAGCAATGTAACTATGAGTAGAACTAGGTTCAATCAAAATAGAAACAAATTGCTCAACAATCTTATCTGCAACTCCAACCACAGTTAACTAGTGATATTCATGGCGGTCCTCTAGTGCTGCATAGATCCTAGGGATGACCCTTGCTACTTGACCCACTATTTTTTCCTCTTGAATGTTGTAATCTGTCCTTGCGTTCTCATTCTCAAGTGGACAATACCTGCGCATGTGGGGTCCTCCACATTTCCAACATTGGCTCTTCTCCCACCACTCTAGCTGGCTACTTCTCAACTTGGGATGGATGCTTATGTTGATTCCTAAATTTATAAGTTTTGAAACCTTTCTTCCTTTGGTCAGAATTCTCATTCTTCTTGTCCTTCCATGTCTTATGATAATTAGGCTTGCCTTTGCTTTGGCTTTCCTTATCGCTTCTTCCAGAGTTCTAGGTTCATAAAACTCAATTCTGTCTTTGTAAGACTGAGGCAATCCACTCAGAAAAGGTTGGGTTTTCACCTTCTCTTCTTTGATGTACCTGACATACCTCAACAAATCCAAGAACTTATTTGCATACTCTTCCATGGTCTACTATCCCAATCTCAACTCATGGAACTCTTTGATCATATCATCATAGTACCTGTCAGAGAGGTACTTCTGCTTGAAATACTTCTAGAACTGTTTCCACACAATATTCCTTTCATTAATCTTCTTCACTTATCTAAGTGCTCCCAGCATATGGATTCTCTTCCAGTCAAATTGAAGATGGCTACTCTAGCCTTGATATTTCCTAAGTAGTATTGGACTTGGAAATATTTCCTCATCCCAAGAAGACAAGCTTCAGCTTCTTGACCATTCTTTATCTCACCATTGAAGGTAGGATGCCTTGCCTTCTTAAATTCATCATGTGAACTGTTCTGGTAGCAATTATTTCTTTGATTCTCATGAGAAGAAGAACTTGAACCACCAGTGGATCCTTTAGAGTCAGATGACCCACTAGGAGATCTCTTTCTTCCTCTAGAAGTGCTCTTACTTCCTTCTCGTCTCACTGTCTGGTCCCCAAAGTTAATCCACCTCTGAATGTTTTTCAAACTCTGTAGCATGGCTACATTCAGCTGATTCTGTTCCTCCAACTCCTTAACCAATCTTTCATTGTCTTCCCTATGACTTTGCATCTCCACCTTAGGATTCTCATGGTGGCGGCAAAATCAGGAGGAGTATCTTGAAACCTCCTCCCATTAGACTCTGTCTCAGCATTTCCAAGTCAGACATTTTCCCCCATAGCATCTTCCTCATATTCATTGGGGTTATGTGAATCATTGCACTTGTCAGTTCGCATGGCTCATTCAAACCAAATTTACTAAACTGCACTATCTAGAATGCTTCCCTGCGACTATAGTTCTGCAAAATGTGTTAATAACAAATTTGTTAGATAATTTCAAAATTGAAAACACTTACCCACTACCCATGGAAGTTTTCTTTGTTATGTAGCTAACAATATTTTGAAACAGTTTACCAACAGCTCTGTTAACTATTCAACTTGTCCCATTTAGGCCCTAGCGCTGCAACCAGCAGCTCTGATACCACTCTGTCATGTACCCATACCCTGATTATCATGCATAATTAAAAGTTTCCTACAGAACCTTTGTCATTATTTGAAACATAGGGCATGGTTGTGAAGCACTCATCAACATTCATGTTCTACTACCACACTGTAATGTTCCCCCTCTCATCCACACTTGATCAATTCGACGATATACAAAGGAAGATCTCAGAGGAGATCGAACGACAGAGAAGAATTGTGACGAAGATCGATGGTCACAATCTGTTCCACATCTGTGAACAAATCAACGAATGAGAATCAACCCGCAAAAATTGATGGTGTAGAAAACCTGAATCTATGGAATCGAGGAAATTCAAATTTGCGGTCCCACATCCCGCATGAGCAAAGGAAAGTTGCAAAAGAAAAACTATTGAAATAGAGATTTACAGAAGGACGTTTCCGCATCCTGCTTCCCGTAAGTTGCAGAAATAAGAGTTGTGGAAGGAAAACTGTAGAAATAGAGATTTACAGAAGGACGTTTCCACATCCTACATCCTGCATCCCACATCCTGCAAGTTTCGAAAAGAAGAGTTGCAGAAGGAAAAATACGAAAATAGATATTTACAGAAGGACGTTTACGCATCTCGCATCCTGCAAGTTGCGGAAAGAATATATTTCTGCGGAATTTCAACCTACTAACATAAGTCTTGGTGATCCAGATTTATGCAGGAACACAACAGAATACACAAATAACCATAGAAACAAATATGCAGCGGAAATAACACTTCATTTCATTAATCAATAACTGAAACTGTTTACGAAAATAGATATTTACAGAAGGACGTTTACGCATCTCGCATCCTGCAAGTTGCGGAAAGAATATATTTATGCGGAATTTAAACCTACTAACATAAGTCTTGGTAATCTAGATTTATGCAGGAACACAACAGAATACACAAATAACCATAGAAACAAATATGCAGCGGAAATAACACTTCATTTCATTAATCAATAACTGAAACTGGTTTACATACAGAATGGAAATAAACTAGCTAGAGTGCTGGTAGCTTATCTCTGAGAAGAGATGTGGTGGATACATGCCTCTGAACTTTGTGTTACAATGAGGCTCAAAGGCCTATATATTATTGAGAAACAATGGAAACCCTACACATCCAAAAACCTATCCCTAGGAGGTGAAACGCCTCACTCATGGGCCCTGTTGGGTAACTTGGTACATCAATTTCCTAGGGTCGTAACTTTAGAATACTACCTTCGTTTGATGTGCATGATACATCGTTAGAAAGATCTGTTTAAGGACTACATCCAAAAATGACAAATATTGAGTCTAGAACAGACTCATGTTTTTCGGACCATTCGATACGGAAAAAACATCGTTCAAGGCCTCAAAACGGCTCCGAAAGTTTAGGACCCGAAAGCTGCCAAAAATAGTAAATTCTGCCACAATTAAGGAAACTGGAAAACTAAAAGAAACAATGGTGGGGTTCCAAGAGGAATAGGTGGGTGGCCACCAAAATCCTCCTGGATCATTCCTCCCCCCTTAGGAAGCAATGGTCCCCATTGCGTTGAGTTCCTCCATGAGATGAGGAAACTTCTGTTGAACTTGGTCCCTGGTGAGCCACTTTCCCAGGTGAAGAACTTGGCCTGCTTTGATAACTTGATATAGCTGGATATTCTGCTGGCTGGTTTTCTTGACCTGTGTGTCCATAATCCGATCAGTTGTGGCTTGTTCCATGCAATCGGGGATTAACTCTGTTGGTGTGAGTTGTTCTGCCACGTCTGATGGGTCTAGTAAAGGTGGAAAGTAGGGCCAAAGGTGGTCCACATTGACTGGGTACAGACCAAGGAATGGTGGAATACTGAGCTCAAAGGAATTGCCACCAACAGCCTTGGTGATGGTATATGGCCCATATCGGAGCAGGTGAATCTTGCGGTGGGGTCGAGATGCTCCTTCTGCAGATGTAGCCACACGTTGTCGCCCACCTGGAATTTGTGTTGCACCCAATGCTGATCATCTCACTGCTTGTACTTAGCATTGGATCTGTCCAATATGTCATGAACCTGTTAGCGAATGTGCTAAATGCACTCAATGAAACTGTTTTCCTTGGAAACTTCAGACAGGATATGAGCTGAATCAGCCTGAGTAGTTGCAAATGGCATGGCTACGTCAATGGGACATAGTGGCTAGAATCCCAAGCCCACCTGAAAGGGGTTGTGGTTGGTTGAGCTATGGAGGTCCCAGTTATAGATGTGTTGTACATAGGGGAGGCTCTCATCCCATGTGTGTGGATGCTTTGACTTGTACAAGAGCAAAATGTGTACGATCATCCTGTTGACGACGTCTGTCTGGCCATTAGTCTGGGGATGGAAAGCTATGGACTTTGTGAGCTTGCTGTCTAGCATTGACCATAGGCTAGACTAGAATGTACTACAGAACTTTTTATCCTGGTCTAAGATTATAGACTGTGGGATCCCAAAGTGTACCCACACTCATTCAAAGAAGAGTTTAGCAGTGGCTTCTGTGGTGATATTCTTCTTGCAGGCCGCCATTATGGCCATCTTTGAGAATCTGTCAACGACCACAACCACATAGTCGTTGCCATGCTTAGTAGAAGGAAGGCCTGACATGTAATCCATGGAGATGGATTCCCAAGTTTGACTAGGGGTAGGCAACAGAGTATAGAGGCCTTGCTTCTTGATGGATGGTTTGGCAATGGCACAGGAAGTTCATGATTGGACGTACTTCCCAACATCCTGTCGAAGTTTCAACCAATAGAAATACTTATGCAGTACTACCACTCTTTTCTCGACCCCAAAATGCCCAGCGACCTGACTATAGTGCGCTTCCCAAATAATCTTGGCACGCTCGCTTGAAGGAACACAAAGGTGTCCCATGTGACATAGTAGTACATCCTGGGGGTGAAATTTTGGAACTTGGTTTCCCTCCAGGAGTGTCTAGTATGTGTGGCTGAATTTTGGATCACTCCAGTAGAGAAGTGGCCAATCAGAAGTCTCTTTCCCACAAGAGTTGAGCACAGTTGTTATCACCATGATCGGTGGTCAGCTGAGGCAGTATGCAACATTATTGGTGCTTCATGTTCAAATGAAGCTGTTGTAGATATGTGGACCACTTCTGATGGAGATCATTTTGTAACTTCCCTTGTGTCTGCATGAACTGTAGGGGTCGGTGGTCTGTTTGGATGATCATTTCCTTCCCCAAAATGTAATGCTTCCATTGTCAGCAAGCCTGTACAATGGAATAAATTTATTTGTCATAAGTGGGATATTTGCGGACTATGTCAGACAATGTCTCACTGTGATATGCCACTGGATGCCCTTGTTGAGTAAGGACTACCCCAATAGCATAGTCAGAGGCATCTATCTCGATCTCAAATGGTTGTTGAAAGTCTGGTAATGTGAGCACTAGGGCACACCAGAGGCGATGTTTCAATTCTGCAAATGCATTCTGCTAAGTTTCCAACCAGAAGAATTTTTCTTTCACTCCTCCCTTGGTGACTTGACTCAAGGGCCAAGTGATATGAGAGAATCCCAACACGAACCTACGGTAGAAATTAGCAAGGCCCAGAAAGCTGCGAAGCTTTGTTAGAGTAGTTGGGGCTGGCCAATCCCGAATGAATTGGATCTTGGTTGGATCCATATGTACCCCACACTCATCAATAACGTATCCCATATACTGAACCTGGGTCATGCCAAAAGTGCACTTGTCCAAATTGGCACACAACTTGTGTTGCCACAATGTTTGGAGGACCTATCGGATGTGGTGGAGGTGCTCTTCCCAAGTCTGGCTGAAGATCAGGATGTCATCCAAGTACACTACTACAAATGAGTTGGTGAACGTCTGCAATATGTCGTCCATCAGTCTCATGAAGGTTGCAGAAGCATTCACCGACTCGAAAGGCATGACCAACCATTCGAAAAGACCCTCCTTGGCTTTGAAGGCAGTCTTCCATACATCGGTCGATTCGATTGGTACCTGGTGATACCTAGAATTTAAGTCGATCTTGCTAAAATATTTCACCCCATTAAGCTGGTCGAGGAGGTCATCGCTTCATGGGATCGGGTACCTATTCCGGACAGTGATCTTGTTCAATGCCCGATAGTCATTATAGAGTCTCTAAGTCCCATCCTTCTTCTGTAGCAACACGATCAGGCTTCGACAAGGTGATGAACTTGGACGGATGTGACCCTTCTGTAGCATCTCCTAAATTTGCCTCTTGATTTCATCATTCTCCAAAACAGAGCGTCGATAGATCAGTCCATTGGGCAGCAGTGCACCTGGGGTTAGATCGATGGGGTGCTTGACCTGATAGTGGAGAGGCACCCCGATGCGTGAGGTGAATATGTCCCAGTACTCATCCACGAACTTGTCCATTTGTTGTTGTCGTGCGGAGGGGCCCTATCTGGAGGTTGTGGCCACGATATTCTTCTTTCCCTGAGGGTGGATCATCAAGAAAACAAACTTCCCAGTTTTGGAAATGAGCTTACTGCATTGTTTTGCAGTAACCAAAGAGATAGCGGCAGGGGGTGGTACCTCTGGTATCCTGTACAAATTATTTCCCAACATAATAATAATAGCGTGAGGATGACACTCATACACAACATGTTGTTTCCATAACTATAATTGACCTAATAATACATCACAAACATCAAGAGGAGCAATATCACATAATACCTCATCAGTGAAGGGCTTGATGTTATAGGGAAGGTGGAACTGCTGGCTGATGTGGAGATCTCTTCCTTGGTGAAGCCACCCGATGGTGTACAGCTGTGGGTGTGTTGTGGTCGGAAAACCCGAATGCTTCATGAGCTATGCTGAAATCAGGTTCTTTTGGCTCCCACTGTCGACAATGAACTGTACTGGGGAACCCTTTACCCACATCTGGGAGTGGAAAAGACGCTCCTCCTCCTCTGAATCTTCTGGTTATTCCTTTTGGATCTTCGTGGTGGCATCGGTGGCATTGGGACCTGCATCGATAATTTTCTTCCCTCTGTCATTCCCCTTCTTGGGTTCTGATTCAGTGTCAAAGTATGCATCTGATTCAAAAGCCTTTATCTCGGCCACCAACAACTACATTTCATCTCAAAATCCGATGGCCGTATTGTCGTATTTGCGACACTTCCCTGTCGCATGTATGACACTATGATTTTTTTTAAGCATCGGTGGATTTTCGTCGGTTATCCGACATCTTTCCAATCCGTCGGTTAAGCGACAGCTCAGTTTACCATCGGTTAAATGTAAATCGTTGGTTAAGCGACGGTGGAGAATTTTTTTTTTTAAACTATACTTACAGGCCATCGCTTCTACAGCATGGTCGTCGGTTCACCAAAGAAAATCATCGCTTAACCAAAGAAAACCGTCACTTAACTGTCTCCTAACCAAAGAAAACCGTCGCTTAACCAAAGAAAATTGTCGCTTAAACGTCGGTTAAGCTATGGTATTGAATTTTATTAAAAAAAAAATCACCTACAGGCCGTCGCTTAACCGACGGCTATAAGTGTTTTTAAAAAAAAATAAAAATATTATATCTTGAAAAACAATCAGATGCAATGGCCAAACGTATGTGAATAAACACTTCAATGACATAGGCAACTTCCAAGTTACTTTTGTTTTTGCAAAGTGAAAATGATTTCACACTAATGTCAAGACAACTATTTCCAGCCCAAGCAAATTGTATTGTAACAGTAGCAATAGTACCTTTCAGTCAAGAAATTATGGTGTCCATATGCTTATATTTTTGACAAAGAGATTATAAGAAAGTTCCAATTTCCTTCCTAAATTCCTCAAAGTAAAAATGTTTGTGAAATTACTATCAGAACAACTTGGTTATTGGTTGGGCATGACAGTCCTCTTTGGCAAGTTTTATGACGGGTTCAAGGCTTCTTTTAATGAAGGAATTTGATAGGAAACTATGGGAGGAGTGAAGGCAATTAAGAAGGGATTTATGACAGTCCATGACAATGATATGGGGGTCTTAAACAAGTTTTTGTGCCAGTAATATAGTTTTCAGAGCTTGTTCTCACAAGAAAATCTTAGATAGTTGCAAATCTAGATGTTTACTTATTTCAATACACGTGAATTTATTTAAAAGAAAACTTACCAATTTATGAATTACAACATTTAGACCAACTACTTATACTATACTCGACAAAATCGTCATGACAAATTCAATACATCTTTTCAAGGAACGAAAAGTTTTACTTCTCGGACACGACTCAAAATTAACCAATGATAGCTTAAATATAAATAACATACAAAAAAATTAATAAGACACCACTAAATACCAGAACAGTATCAGAAAAATGAAGGGCATCTCAGAGCTCTTTCTCTCACTGATGCACATCATTGTGCAAGTATCATTCATTCATTTTTTGTAAAAGCAAAAAAAGCACACAGATTCAAACATTAAACATGCATGTAATAGTTCATGAATCACTTGGAACTTTGAAAAAAAAAAAATTTGAATCTGTCATGAAAATAAATGACTCCCACTAAACTGTTCAATGTTAGGTGCCGCTAATCAGTTACATTACCATCTGAAAATATTTTAATGCTAGGAGAATTGCATCTACCCCCAATGTGTTTAATTAGATAAGAGAGACCATTGGATATCCCTTCTATGAACTATTTATTTTAAGGTCGCATAACGTGTGCAATTCCGGCTTTCAAAAAAGGTGACTTAAGCTCCAGTGAAATGTTGTTTAGGATTACTTAGCCTTTCGAGACTCATTCCCATAATCATCGATTAGCTTATCCACGTCATTCCAGAAAAGAGTCTCAATCAAAACTCCATCCTTATTAAACCTGGAGCACCAAAACAACACAAGTTGGCATAAGCAATGAAATATGCAAAACATTTTCAAACAAGTTAAATACAAATATAATGAAAAAGTTCAAAAAATTAATTAAAAGCAAGGCCCTCCCCCAAGTAAATGCAAAGTGCAATCTCATGTCCTTTACCACTTAGTAACACTCTTAGTAAACTCCACAGGTGAATTGGAAGCAATAGATTTGGGGTCGGAGCTAGATATACATAATGTGTACATGTCAAAAAAATGGGCAATCTTTGAAGAAACCGCCAAACCTGTGCTGGAGAATGGTACCTGAGTAAGCCAATAAGTTCATCTTGAAATATACAAGGAGATAATGAGTCTGATCTTGACCCTATTTTTATTGAGCTAAAAGAATATAATTACAATGCTCGTCAAAGCCTGGCCCAATAAGTCATGCTTGGTTCATGTCATGCTCAGTTATTTTGTAACTAGAATCCCCTTCAAAACTTTATCAGAGCCTCAGTTTGGGACCACGTGCTCAGCTTTATGGAAAGAGACTGAAAGATAGGGCCACTAATTTCAGGAAACAAGCTAAAGTGGTAGAGAATAGAAACACCAAAGGTGTGGAGATTTGAAGGCATCTGGTTGAGAACTGGCAACAAAACCTCCAAGTATTAAATCCAGGCCCTAGGCTCAGATCACACCTTGGAAAAGTTGTGACCATGAAATCAAAGCTATGACGTGCCCATCAACAAGCAGAGATTAAAAAGGAGTTTGGTCTTCGTTACAAACACATGTTTCAATCCCAAATAATATTCAACGTAGGATAACCATGCAGACTTGCATCAACATGGTCCTCTGTTTATTAACAGAGACTCAAAACATGTGCAACCAACCTATCTCATTGGAAGTGGTGTCCATTAGGATCCAGAACTGATCACTAATTAGAGGCCAATCAACCTCCTTAATGTCTTTCATAAGATTCTAGACAAACCCCTAGAACAACAGGTCAAATCTACATAGCCCTAAATCAGTAAGCCTGGAAAATATGCATTTATCATATCCAATACATCCTTAACAACAACATTACCATATGGGATGGCACGGATGGGATAGATGCAATAGGTCAAGACCTGCGCTCATTAAAATTTATCTGGGAGGACCTGTAATTATTTGAATACACAAACTATTTTCGAGACTAAGTCATAGAAATGTATCACAAATATAAAAGTTTCAATTAAAACTACCCCTTAAAAGATCTTGCAACAAAGAAAGCAAAACAACAATAGCACTTAGTTGCAGAATTTTTCTCTCTGATATTGATAGGGCTGTGGTAAAAGTAATCACTTTTTGCGTTCTTATTTTCTCCATTTCATCACTACCTCGAATATTCTTAGTTCTCTCTTTCATAGATCTTACACATCAACTTATCACTCTATAGCCTAAATTCTCAGTATCATTATAGATCTTATTTCCACACAAAAAAATAATCCATGGCCTATAATATTTTGTGATAACTCAATCTTTATGTGGAATGAGAAGTAGGTGCTCTTACATTGTGCTAAGAATATCAGGATGTACATTATACTCCCTTGAAAATACAAATGGAACGATTCCTTGAGGTAGTGCAACTTGCAACAAAAGAAAAGATTGAAAAATAGAACTGTTAGTAAAACTTCCAGCTAAATCATAAGTTTCCTAGTAGGTGTTGGGTTGTGGGCTGTTGGCACTAGAAAAGGGTTTTCTAGCTGGATTTTAACCAAGATTCCAGCCAATTATCAACTCCCCTAAATCTAAAAAACAATCAAAAATACTGAAGCACAAACCTCTAATCCAACACTAGGATCCTTCACCACAATATCAGTACTTGTAAACATAGTGTTTCAATCATTGCATATTGGTGCACTGCTCTTTACATAAAAGAATACAAATGGATTTTCTTAAACATCCCTGAGACCAAATAGAAAATGGGATCAAAATTACATTATCATATTGTTTCGCGTTTCAAAGGCATCTCTAGCTATAAATGAGAAGTGCATTTAAGTAAGACAACAAATAATATGAAAATAAGTGTGGGGATGAGCTCAGACAACCAATAATATGAAAATAAGTGTGGGGATGAGCTCTTAGTTTTTGCTTCCTGCCTAAGATATATAGGTTAACTCATGTCACAACCTCGTCATGAACCTTTCATTTAGCTCACAC
The DNA here is from genome assembly GCA_001517045.1 of Pseudotsuga menziesii. Classification (NCBI taxonomy): domain Eukaryota; kingdom Viridiplantae; phylum Streptophyta; class Pinopsida; order Pinales; family Pinaceae; genus Pseudotsuga; species Pseudotsuga menziesii. Next base: position 510,465 of record LPNX010474480.1, read on the forward strand.
CAGAGGAGACTCCTCTGAAATTCAAAACTCTCAATAATATTATTCATCTTACACCATTGAATCTCTTCACTACTTATTAACGTCATCCACAGAATATGCTACTAAAAGTATAATATTTTAAGGCTTTTGACAACAATATTCAAGAGGGAAGTAGGGAAGTTGCAACATTGGTTTGAGAACTAGGGAAAAACTCAACCATGTGCAATAATGCAATTTACCCAAATTATTGCAGGAGAGGGTGCACTTGGGGTCAGAGCATCCAATTAAGGCAAATCATCATCGGACAACAAAAATGATGTCGAATATCACCTCTCTTTAACTATCAAACCCATCCACAATAGATTTTACTATCACACCAAGACCCTATTGTCAGATGATACTCATTTCTAGAATAATTATTATAAACCCAATCTATTGGCATGAACAGTGCAACCAAAACTTTGCTAATTTTTAGATATGAACTGTTGAGCAATATTGATTATGCTAAACAATATTGAGAGTGGATCTTCCAGAAACCAGCTGTTTTGAAAAACCTATTTAGGTCGGGTAATATTAAATAACAACCATATTATCAATGTCCCACAAACCTACCTACCCCACCAAATCAAGGACTTGGACATCTTCATTGTGAGAAGG